>WURT03088831.1:0-12789 GCA_009936505.3 Holothuria glaberrima | reverse complement strand
ATTGCACTCGTTAATGTCAATATCACAATTCCTCCCAGTAAATCCTGCTCTGCAACTACACTGATAAAGATTTATCAAATTGATGCAGGTCGCAGAATTCTTACAAGGGTTACTGGCACACTCATCGACATCCACTTCACAGAAGGTACCATCAAACCCTGGGACACAAATGCAAGAATAACCATTAATCTCATCATTGCACGTAGCACCATTCATGCATGGAGAGCTGGCACACTCGTTGATGTTGCGGTTACAAGTGACGCCGGTGAACCCTTCCAGACAATCACAAGAAAACGATCCCACCCTGTCTATGCAGCCAGCTCCATTCCTGCATGGAGAACTGTTGCATTCGTTTATTTCTGTCTGACACTGTTGTCCCACATACCCAGGCAGGCAGAGACAGAAGTACCCGTTAATGATATCCAAGCACGTTGCACCATTCTGGCAGGGGCCGCTGTTACACTCATCGATGTCGCTGCCACATATTGTCCCAGAGAAACCTTGGGTACATGCACACACAAATCCATCTATCTGGTCAGTACAGATTGCCCCATTCTGACATGGATTACTCAGACACTCATTAATGTCTGTTTCACAGTTGACACCTTCAAACCCAGCTTGGCAATCACATTCATACCTGTCAATACTGTCCACACATCGACTGTTGACACAGGGTGAACTGCTACACTCATCAATGTTTGTCTCGCAATGAGTCCCTTCAAACCCATTGGGACATTGGCAGATATATTGATTTGTAAGATCTTCACAGGTGGCACCATTCTGACATGGACTGCTAGCACATTCTTGAATGTCCTGATCACAAAGTGTTCCTGTATATCCAGGGAAACAATTACAGGTAAATCCATCAACCAAGTCTTCGCAACTAGACTGGGCGCTACATGGTCTACTGGAACATTCGTTGATGTTTTCCTCACAAAGTTCTCCACGAAAACCTGGGACACAAATGCAGGAAAACAGACCCACAGCATCGTCACATGTGGCATCATTCTGACAAGGGTTACTGTTACATTCATCTATCTCCAGGGAGCAGTCAAATCCAGTGTATCCTAATGGACAGGAACACTGGTAACCATTTACTAAGTCTATACAAGTAGCTGCCTCATTGCAAGGTCCACTGGCACATTCATCTATGTTTTCCTCACAGCGTATTCCTGAAAAGAAAGATAAGTAAAACATCTATTAAAACAAGCTGTTTTGTTTCAAGTTTAGAATGCATCATGAGCTTAAAGGACAGTATTCTGTCATCTATGAATTTTCCTAACCAGGTATGCTCGATAAATATTTTAGTCCCTTCAATCATATGACAATACAGTATGTCTGGGAGGCATCAAATCAAAACTTTAGTCTACACATGTCTTAGCCATGCTGCAGAGACTGCAGCCATGCTCCACTGATATACACATTCAAGGTCTGTGCACATGTAAATGTTACACCTACCTATATGATGTAAAAAAGCTTTTAAAAATTTTACAAAAAGCATCAATTCACATGAAAATCTATCAAATATTGAAAATTTTACAAGACAATTACTGTTTTGCACATATTCATGAATAAACATGAGCCAACTTTATGCAAATCTGTGACGTGAAAGAAGGACTCATTTTTGCAGAAAATCTGTGCCGGGTGGGACAGTGCATTTGACCATGAATGCCGGGTGCAAATAAGGAGTGCTGGGCGGACCCGCCCAGCGCCGCACAGGGTAGCTAGAACCCTGCTCATGAGATGTGTTTTGGTACCTTTTCTTTTGTTTCTTAACTTCATTCCAAGGACAGCTGTAGTGGTAGCATGTGCTAAGGTGTTTGTTTTGGGAAGTAGCTACTGACTACTTTAAAAATGTCCACATTAAAAAACAGCTGGAAAGTATTTATAGTTCCAACACATTAACAAAAAAAAAAAAAAACAATGTGCAACACTCCACATCATAATTTTTGCATAGCAAATCAGAAATTTCAGACACAGTGAAACTTTGGAGGGGTGCATCTTGACAACCACATCAGACATTCAAATAATTCCCACAGCTTTCTCATGTGGGAGTTAATCTACCCTTGTTGAGCAAAACACCTGCTTTGGTTACATGTCCACATACTTTAAAAGAGCATGGCTAATTCAGGGGTGCCAGCAGGATTTGCGTCCAGGGCCTGAAAAATTTGTGGACTGCCGTCCTGGGGGAGGGGTCTAAGGGGAGGGGGACACTGGAAAATTTTTGAATTTTTAATGTCCTCAGATGAAATTTAGAATAAACTTATTAGATTTACTGCAATATGTAATCAGTATGAAAGAGGCAAGTAAATGAAACATTGCAAAAGGAAATTTGAAAGTTTAACTCGTGTTTCAAAATAATTTTGCGAAGACTTATTTTTACAGACCTTTAATTAACACAACAGTATCAAACAATTTCCATGACAGTACAAAAAACCATCTCAATACAACACTACTCAAAGTGAATTGTAGTCTAGCTTTTGATAGTCCATTGCAGATATCCACTTTAAGAGGGCAAAAAAAAACCTAATATTAATGATAAGTGTTGCTGTATGCTTTGCAGTGGCAAACAGACAATTCATCAGGAGAACAAATTCAACCACAAATACAAAGTTGAAGGGTTAAATTCATAAATGTAGCAATGACACAAATGGGAGACCATATAAGAGTTTAAGTCTCCTCTTCTCTTCCAACTTTTAGAGATGAATTTCTTACAATAGCTCCTAATGACAAATAATATTAATCACCTAAAAAGTTCAATTTAAAAAAAAAAGTTTGAAGAATGAAGAAAAAGTACAGCATGTTCTCAGAGTAATGATAAATATATACAACCTGTGAATCCAGGGAGACAATCACATGTGAACTGTCTGAATCCGTCAATACACAAAGCATTATTCTGGCATGGTTGAGGGTTACACTGGTCCCCGTCTGAGCTACAGTCCGTACCAAACCATTCCGGAGGGCACTCACATCTGTATTCATTCACAAGGTCCTCACAGGTGCCTGACACAACAGAAAAAAGAGTTAACAGGTTTGAGAGCAAGCCACTTTGTCAAGACAAGTTGTGCTTTAGGTAGCACACCATCAGTCCAGGGGGAATCCCAGCAGAGGAGGTCACCCTACGAATTTAACTGCTTAGAAAAACTTTTCGGGGGACAGATTAGACCATGTTAATGAAGAGATGTGTTCAATTTGTGATGTGTATGTGGTAGGAAAGTAGTTGAAGTACTCATTCTGCAAAAATAAAGAAAATTGAAGGTATTTCAGGCACTTTTTTGCAATATATCCTTTCGCGATGCGAAACGACATTTGAATGAGTAAAAAAACAGGAACCACCACTCTATTTTACAGGCCCTTCTAGCTCAAAATGTCTACGGTCATGGTACACAAATTTGAAATTGTTGTGCAAGACCTACTCATCAGCTTTGTTTTGAGGGGTAGGTTGTGCCTGTTGAAAGCTTCTACAAGGGTCCAGGGGCCACGAAATGGACCCAAATTAGTGTGTGAGTCAATGGAGAAATAATTGGTGGTGTGCTACCTTTAACAAGCAGGGAGTAGGGTTGCCAACTCACTTTTTGATGCCAAAATTCTTGCCAAAAATGCCTAATTACATCTTTTACTTCCAATTTGAGAAGAATGTAACATAAACACCATAAAATCTAAGAGTCACAAAAACAAGTTCAATTTTATTTCAATTTTTCAGTCATCACCTGATGGATAATTCCCATGCCATTCAAGATTTTTACTGCCAAATTGATTTAATTGGGCCTCAAAAACCAGATAGTACCCTTGATTTGGTGGTTTCACCCTTGTGCTAGTGCATGTTCAACTGACATGTTAATAGTTGTAGGTCACATGTAGACAGTTTGTCTCAACTGGTGCTCCTACTCGACTACTTCTCTGTCATGATTAAACTTTGCCAATGAAATACCATGACTCTGTCATTAATCATATAAATTTTGTGACTTGGACAAGACTCCTAACTGCATTTTTAACAGACCATGGCATTTCTAGGTCTTTCCTCACTATCTAAACCAAGGGTAAATCTAAGGGTAATAGCCACTTCTGGAGCTAAATGTACCAACTAAATTAACCTGGGTAGTGGTGCTGTCAAGGCAATGGTAGAGACCACAGTAAGAATATTTTCTATTCATGTTCTGTCACAATATTTTACTGGCCTTTGTCACAACTTGTTACCGGATTCTCAAAATATCACAAGTCACAGTTTCAGGCAAGTAAGTTTTGTCACAGAATGTCACCATGTCACAGGGGATCCACTCTCTGCATACTGACAAGAAACCAGAGCACCAGTGGTACAGTAGTTCAAACCATTGATTATGTCAGCCATCCGTAAATTTACCAAGTGACAACTTTTCATGTATATAAACCAAAAAATACAACCAGCAGCCCTGCTGAACACACTAAGCAAGTCTGATTGAAGTTCACCCTATCTTGTTGGAGTGATTATAAGATGCTATCACTTCCACCTCAACACTTGGCCTCAGGTGGACTTTTAACTCATGCCAAACATAGGGAGCAAGTAGTAACTATGCTAAACACATAAATGCCTGATCAAGTTAAGATCAAAACACATCAAGAGTGCCAAGTCCAGCCCATGTTCATCAAATTACTGCGACAAAATGATTAAAATACAGGTGCTACCATTAAAATGACACTTATCAACATGACCAAGCCTCTAGGAGGACAATTGATGGTGTGTACTGAATTTACTGCTAAATCATTGCACCAACATAACCTGGTTTTGAGCTAAATTATTCACAGAAAACCAAAGCTGCAGTGATTCAAAAGAGTTGGTATACCTGATACTTCTTTGAGAGGGGGTGTTAGACTAGGGAGGGGGAAGGGGTGTAGGTCATGGGTTCATGTTATTTAACATTCACATACAGCATCAGAGGAACATATTACTTTCATTTAAAATCAGCTTTAGGCCTAAGTACTATTGCCTAAACATTGACAAAGTGTATGCATTAATACACATACACTATGGGCCATTGAAGGCATAAGTTGTAGTCCATCTGTGAGCCATGGGCAGTACATATGTACAAACACACATGAAATTCCAGGGCATTCAGGATGTTTTGATGAGAAAGATATAAGCAATACAACAGTTTTATCAAAATATTTTATGATTTTTATGATTTACCCCTCAATTTTATGCTATTTTATGCTACATGCCCATTTTCAACCATATTTTATGAATTTTATGATTTTATGCCACTCTGGGAGGCCTGAATATCATCATACATTTGTATAATGATGCTTATGGACAAAAGTATGAAAATGTGGACTGTTCTCCCAACAAGTTTGATCAATGTCCAACATGTATAAAGGGGTTCAAACTTAATAGCTGCATGTTTCACTTTCCCAACCAGTGTTGAAACATTTGTATGACGATGTTCATGGTAAAATGTATGATTGTGTTGATGGAAGTTAACCTTCTTGATTGCAAGGATTCCAAATCTGAAGAAAAAATATTGACCAGAAAGCCACTCCACATACAGCTGAAATCCATAAGCCTTTGCCAGCTTCTCCAAAATTTGTGGTTGCTGAATGTAGTAAAATAACACTCTCTTTGCCTGAATAACGTTGAAAAGGTCCCTTTGAAAGAAAAATTGCCAAAATCAACATTTTCTGGGGTGGGGGGTTAAAAGAGGGCAGCTTGTTGGTTAGAGTGTATGCCTACCAGGTCTATGAATCAAACCTCGGTAGAGCCATTGAATATTTTTAGGAACAAATTTACTTCTTCAGCACAGATGTTGAGCAGAGGTGTCAAGCAATGGTCCTCCACCTCTTCCAGTCTTTGGGGAATCAGATAAAGACTATAAATAATCTTGTCTATATTGATGGCTACAATAAATGTACTTTCTGATATAGGTTGAAAGAAATGAGTGTATGTCTGCATCGTTGCCTTCTGCAGGCTACACCAGTCTAACAAAGAAGGCTGTCTTGCTGGTTCTCATCCAGGATTTGCCTACATAGCAGGCGGTGTGGTATACATCTTGTCCAGTCATGTTGGTTTGAGAAGTCTTAACAAGTGGCTGAGCAAAAAAGTCTGCCCTGCAGTACAAGGTAATCCAGAATCTCTTTGGCAGTGTCAATGATTGGCTTGGGGTGGGCTAACCCTGAGTCTACTTTAACTAGATTACTTCACTGAGCTACATTAGTTCACTGGTATAAGATGACCTACCTCCATTGAGACACGGTTGGCTTTCACACTCATCAATAATATCAGTTTCACAATTCTGACCGATGACATTTGTTGGGCAGATACACTGATAGGCCTTGACAAGATCCTGACAGGTGGCACCATTCAAGCATGGATTACTCTCACACTGATTCCCATCATCCATGCAGTTGATTCCAGTGAAACCTTCCACACAGTTACAATGATATCCATCCAGTAGGTCCACACACTCCCCTGGAAATGAAAGATTACAGACTTAGCCTTATCTTAAAACATTTACATTCCACTAAAGAGGTTTCAGAAGATACCCTCACCACATAAATAGACTATTTTCCAAATAGCAATTACAAAGGATTGTGGGATAGAATTTTGGTAAGCACCATTTTTTTCCACAGTTAAATGACATTGGCAAAAATGACGCACACCAAAATTCTATCCCACAATTCTTTGCAATTTCTATTTGAAAAAGAGTCTCTGGAGATATAAAGTAGTGGTGCATTGGAGTATCATATCCATATTACCAATGTGATCAGCAGAGAGGGATGATGACAGGTATCTAATGTTTGCAAGTAATTGATTACTCTCCCCTTCCTCCCCTCCCCCAAGTAAAGAGAAAGATTTGATGCATCTGCAATGACCCAGTGTGTTTAAATACTATTTTACTGACAAGAAAATTACCTCCATTTTTACAAGGATCGCTATCGCATTCGTTAATTTCACTGTCACATGTCGTGCCAGTAAAACCTGATGAACAGACACACTCATATTGACCAATGAGATCCACACAGGTAGCATTGTTGGAGCAAGGGTTTGATGCACACTCTCTCAATTCAAAAGCGCATGTAGGCCCAAAGTAGCCAGTAGCACAGGCACATCTAAATGAGGTGAGTTCGTCAATACAAACAGCAGAATTCAGGCAATTATTGTTCACACAGTAATCAATATCTTCTTCACAAAGTGGACCTGCAAAGATAAATTTATGAGGAAAACATCAATTTCAATGCTACATTAATAGTACAGTACGCTCCCTACCTGTATATACAGTATATTTAACTACCAAAAAGTGAACTCTGGTTTCTAATGAACACCATTGTATTTCCACCAATATTTTTGTGATACTTTGAAGTTTCTACTTGCTATACATGTCTTGGATAATTTATGATATGAAATTAGTCTGCATTCAATTTCAGAAGTTAGATGCAATAAGTTAAGTTACAAGGTCTTGGATAATTTAGTACACATGTCATCTTCTTCTAACTGGTTAAAAGAATAATCACAATTTTTTGGATTTATGATTGATAAACCTGCATCTGATATCAAAATTTACACAGTTACAACTGATTACTGTCATACATCTTGGATAATTTAATGCTATCATTTGCTCAGCTGTAAGGAACTGTACTACTTAATAACTTCAGGACTTAGGTAAACTGATCCTTGCAATCCTCATAAATGGAACAAAATTGATTTTGACTCTTTTTTTGGTCATATACAGTACAGTTTAAATGCCACAAACATGGATTTAATTTCAGTAACTTTTGTTGGACCTTGGCTTACAAAAACAGCAATGGAGTTACTTCTATATTGTACCTTTTGTTTGTTTTAGTCATAGTGATATTTGAACCAAGAACTGTACCAATGAATAGGCCAATACATTGTGAATGAACACAACAGACTTCTCATATTGCTGCATTAGTACCGCAGGGCAAGAGTAATGCAAGTCAATTCATGAGAAGCATCATATTACTTCAATGGACTTTACGTGTTGACAGTAGAGGCCTTACATTCAAGACTTACAGTACTTGAAACTCACTGAAGTATAGTATTGGTGTGTTCACTGTACTGGACACAAGAATCCTCCTTCCAACATGTTTCCAATTTTTTTATTTTTATTTTTGAGTCAAATTTCATTTGAAATATTGCTTGACAGGTCCATTGTAGGGACAATATCACAAAACTTGGTAATCAAATATTTGTGGTCAAAGCAGGATTGTAAATTAATATGGATGGCATTTCAACATTAAATCGAAATATTGTGTTCACAATGTACCAGCATGGCACACAAAGAGAGTTGCTATAATCATTATCAGAACATTCAGTCTCACCAATGAACTCCAGCAATAGCTTTATCTCCTCAAAAATATTATGCATTACAAGAGTTAAGGATGTTGCATCATTTGAAATTTTGAAAGATTGGGCCAACATATTATTCTTGAGCTACAAATTAATGAATTCCTCTCTGTGAGAATCCTTATTTCTTAGAAATAAAGCTACCACGCTGCCCTACTTTGAATAACCTATCATTCTGTTCCTATAACTCATAGTTTAAAAGATAAAGAAATTTCCTGTACTACAAAGCAATATTCCCCTTTAAAAGCCACTTTCTTTTTTATCATAAAAAGGTATCCCAAGCTTCCCTCATATTGAACAAGCATCATTTCACATACCAGTATATCCTGCAGGGCAGATACAAGTTGCACTGGTCCCCATCATGACACATGTGCCCCCATTTAGGCAATTATGTTCATGACATGGATTCTTGGTTGGAACTGCAGTGGAAGAGCCCGTCGTTATGCCAACAGCAGAAGTCAAGAGAGGTGGAGTTGTCCCCAATGTTTGTTTTGTTGATTCATCTGCATATGTAGTTATCTCTGTTGTCTGAGCTGTATTTATTTCACACTGTGATCCAGTGAATGAATCGATGCATGCACAGGTGTAGTAAGCCACATGGTCATCGGTACGGCCAAGTGACATACACAGACCGCCATTAAGACATGGCTGGCTATCACAAGCTGATACTAGAAAACAAAACAATATCGTATGTTAGGTTCAAATGAAATATTGTAACCATGATTGACTAGCATCAATTTGTAGCAATCTTGATGCATGTACAATGTAACTAGTTCACAAACACTGTGGAAAGCATGAGTATTATAGTAGATACTGTATGACCAAATATTTAAGGTGTTCATGAACTTCAAGGGCAATTGCAATTACACTGTCTACATTAACCTGCCCATATACTGTACTGTAAGCGATAAGCGTATCACCCATGCTAATTCATGGTGCTTGTAGGTAGGGTTGCGCAATATACCGGTATTCACATAAATACCAGTACCAGTAGTACCGGTGATGAAAATACCGAAGATTTTTGCGTGCTAACTATTACCGGTTTTTGATAAAAGGTATTGGTACTTCTTATTTACTCTAAGCGAAAACAACTGTACCACTTGTTTTATGTCATAATGTGACATGATTACAATATTTCGCACAAATATCTCTCCCCCAAAAATGAAATCTTTCGCATCAACTGACATGGTATAGAGAGCCTGGCTGTAATTCCATCATGTCAGCTTGTTATCATGTTTTGTATTAAGTCAAGCAGTTTCTGTAGGCTTTGGGTTCTGTGTTTGGGGTTCACACCATAATACGACCAAGACGCTTCCAACAATGAGTTACAAGTCGGTACTGTTCACAATGCCGGTTCTAGGTAACCAGTGGTACCGGTACCAAAATTTTGCGGTACCGCCCAACCCTACTTGTAGGATTTTTTTTTTGTTTTGGATCAAGTTAAAATATTTCTGACCACATAAAGTTGTTTTATTCATGTGAGATCACAAGTGGATCTATTCTTGATATGCAACATTATCTTTTGAAATACCATAATGTATATATCATAAAAGATTCGTTATGGTACTTTTTCACAAAAGGTTTTGGGTGACTTCTTCTGCCCTCTACCTTTCCCCCTCCCCTAACCTCTATTCACAAAACTTTTTACATGATTGCACTTTTAATGTAAAAGTGTCAAACAATAGCTTCACTCCGATTTGCCAAAGAACTGGGCAAATTAGTGAAAAGTAATGAAGTGTCTGCAAAATGCATGTAAAATAAGTCACACATAGAAATAGCAATGATCAAGAGATTATGGCTGGAGTAATTTAGACTCAGTATACTCTTGCAGCTTTCACACTCCTGCTTTGTCTGGGAGGTGCAGCAGATGTTTTTTTTTTTTTTTTTTTTTTAATTTTTGAATTGGAATAGAAGCTTGTAGGTTTTTCTTTTTTAATTTCATAAATTGGAATAGAGGCTAGACATCTTTAAGAGAATTTTAAGTAACTGGTAAATGATAACTGGCTGGCCCTTACAGCCTGCTGCACGGGAGGAAAGATAAGCCTAGATCAATGCCATTCATGTCACTTTGATTAGCTTACTTTACACCCTAAAAAATTAAGTATCACTCCATGTATGAAAATTTTTGACATGAAAAGCTCTTTTCCTAGTGCATGCACCTCACAAGAGCATTTGGAGGTAATTTTGCCAGTGAACTTGTATCTATTGACAATGCATTCCATTTCAACTTTAAAAATTGGTGCAATATTTACTGTTTGCTGGCTCTGTTTTGGCGTATTATTAGTGCAAAAATTGGAAAAATACCACAAAATCACAATTTCCTGCAAAACCAGTTCAAATCTTCATATTAACTGAATGGGGTAGTTAGTATGTTATTGTAGCATTGGGCCGCTATTTTGATAGTTGACAGTTGCTGGCATTACCCCCCCCCCCCCACACCCGACCACAGCTACATACAACTCTAAGTAGTGCATGCAATACAATTCAGGAAACCAAGAATGAAGATAAATTAAAAACACTCACTAGAACCATCTGAGCAGGTTGCAGCTGATTCATCAGAGCCATCAGAGCAGTCTGGTTCTCTGTCACAAACAAAGCCAGAGTAGATACATTCACCATTTGCACAGGCAATTAACTGCAAAAAAGGACTGTCCTGGCACTGCTGACCTGCAAATGTGAAAAATGTTTCAAAGAAAAGTAAGATGAGTTCAAACAGTATGCTGGAACAAACAATAGTACATGACAGATGGATTAATGTCTCTAATGGCAAGTCACCATATGTCATGTCACAAAATTACCAAAATTGTCACACCTTCTTTAGTGTTTTTTAAAACTTAATGTCACATCAAATGTGCTTTTGTCACATTTACAGAGGGAGGAGGGGGGGGGGGAGGGAGTAAATCACTGGTTAATACCATAATAAATCATGGCGTATCCAGGAATTTTCAATAGAGGGGGGCCAAGGTTTGATTGATCAATGTCCTGGGGAAGGGGCCCAAAGGGAGATAGTGTCCCCCTCCTGTTTGAAAAATTTTTGCTTTTGGCAGAGGGCTGAGATGCAAAATGGTGCTATATTTGACACATTCTGAAGCATTTTCTTTGTTGCCTCAACCATTTTTTCACGCATGCAACCAATCTCAGGGGGGTGCCTGTCATGCCCCATGGATCCACCACTGGAAGCTGTATGGACACTGCTCAACATTGCTTTCAATGCTATAAGGCAATGTAGAACTGTTCCATTATGGTAAAAGCAAAGCCTCTGCTGGAACAGGTCTGGATGAACAAGGCAAACAAAGATGGATGTTATTGAACATTGTATATACTCATTAAAGGCATTCATGATAAAAAATTTTGAGTTAAGCTAGAAATGATAAATCAGACTCCAACAAACTCTGTTGACTCATCAACAGACCAATTCTCTGTTTCTATAATAAATAGGGTTCTTCTCTCTGGTCAGTCATTATCACCTGATTTTTAAGAAATTTGACCATAATGGTCCATGATCAATCTTAGGATCAGTACTACAGTGTATTCTCTGAACAAAGCAACTACATACATGTGCTAACTATGAATTTAGTGAACATTGACATTCCTCTAAAACAAAGAAAGCAATCTCAGGTAATGCTAACCCAATTAACTTGGGCTGGTGGTGCTGACAAGTCAATAGTAGTGACGACAGCAAGAATATTTTCTATTCATGTTCTGTCACAATATTTTACTGGTCTTTTGTCACAAAGTTCTTGTCACAGGATTCTCAAAATGTCACAAAATGTCAGAGAACTTCATTTTCAGGCGAGAAAATTTTGTCATAGAATGTCACCATGTCACACAGGGGATCCATTCTATGATATGATAGTTTGTTAGGAAGAGGAGGGGGAGGACAGGAGGGGAGTGAAATACCTAACTGATAGGATACAAAATCTGGTAAAATGAGATTGAATAAAAAGTTGAGAGTGGTATGGTGAACTGTTGATATAAAGGGATATAAATAATATGAGTCATGTTCTCTTGCATTTTGATGCACTTTAAGTTATTCAACAGGCCTAGTAGATGCAAATGTACAAACTTTTGGCTCTGAAAGATTGAACACTTACAGTGCACTGTACAATTTATGTTGGAATGGATAAATTTATGTAACTTTCATACATGAGTATAAATGAGTGTGATATATTTCTTTCCAACTAGAATATATATGTATGTATGTATGTATATATATATATATATATATATATATATATATATATATACAGTATGTAATAACCTATGCACAATATTGATGATTTGTTGTACATAATATTCAGAGTTAAAACCTCTAGTCACCCCAGATAACCTTTGTTCTCTACCACAAACAATAGGCTTTATTTACTCAATAAGTTAGTTAGTTAGTTAGTTAGATGAGGTTTAACGGCTCAGTTTACAACCAATTGGTTCAAGTCGAGCCGGCCACGGCCTTT
>WURT03088820.1:0-12790 GCA_009936505.3 Holothuria glaberrima | reverse complement strand
TAAAATGTGCATATTCGCATCAGGGGTAGTTTTAACCAGGAGCGAATCCTTTCTTTGTCACCTTGTGCAGGTGATGTCCTAGGGGAGGGGTATCCCTTTGAGAAATTTTTGCTCATTTAAGATACCTTAGACGCAAAATGGTGCTATCTTTGATCAATTTTCAAACTGATCATGGACTGGAAACTTTCGCAGTTTTACTTATGATTGACTGTAAAGAAAAAGTGTGTTGTCTAAGTGGAGGGGTATACTCCTCCCCTGAAACTTTTTCTTAAGGTAAGGTAGCTTAGATGCAAATTGTCAAATCTTTCAATTAATTACATGCTTAGAAATTATCGTTATTTGTGATACTTTAGCTGTGGCATGGCACTCGTTGTAAAAAAATGTGAAACGAAAAATACAAATACATGCTACGAATGTTACCGTGCATGCTACTCGTGCTATTATATTGCTCTAAGATTCTGTACTGAGGCAGGGTCCCTGTAGAGGTCGAAGGTGTACTTTTGTCCTAAAAGAGCTTTGGTCGCAATACTGTATTATTGCCCCAATAATGGTTATAAGATATGGAGCGTGTAATGTAACAAATGCGCGCCGAAATTTTTCATTTTTGCATCAGTGGTCATCATTGGGATTCGAGACCATTCAGAACAATGATATATTTTTCGAACACGATGTATTTTTTTTTTGAACACTCAAAATCCCAGTGAAGGGGGTCGAGTGAGAGGGCGACAGGCTTTCATGGGGGCTGTCACCCCACACCCCCGTAGCTACGCCAGCGATTCAATCAGAATAGTTTTGAAGATTGTTTTTTGATTATTTGTAGTAAAACAGGGACAGATACTCAGAGGAACCGTATCAGGTATACTTTGACTGATTATTTTCCTCACTATAATATTTGATATATTGTAACTATTATTATTATAATTTATTTATTACATTAGCGGCCATTCAGCTTTCCCAACTATCTTGATGGACCTGAATTCCAATAAAAATGTGTGAAAAATAATTTGTATTTATTTTGGCACAAAATATGGACAATTATAAGAACCAACTACGTCAAACGTATTGTTCATGAGTATTTTTCCAATTAGTTAATGATATTATGATTATTATATAGGCGGCCATTTTGTCACGATAACATGGGGCAAGTGGAGAGTGGATGTTCATTTTCAATAATTGTACTTTAAAGTCCCTTTTATATCTCTCATGTGAATCATTCAAGATGTGTTATGAGTAGCTAAGATTTGGGTGAAGAGTATATAGTTATTTTACTCATACTCATACGTCCATGTCTGTCCCAACCAGGAGCGTTGCTAGAAGGGGGTGTGGGGTGACACCCCCATTCATCCACGCAGTCGGCAAAACCCTGCACTAGTGGGCAAAATAAAGGAAAGAGGGAAGTGCAAAGGAAGGAAAATTAGAGGTAAAGAGAAAGAGAGAAAAAAAAAAGAGAAAAATGGGGAAAGAGAAGAAGGAGAGAAAAACCGAGCTAACAGAGGAAAGAATGGGGGGGGGGGGAGGGGCAAAGAAATACAAGAGAAATGGGAAACTTAAAACATATTCTGTCGGCAAAAAAGATACATAGGGCTTTTTAGTATCATTGTATACTAAAGGAGATCATCGTTCATGTTAATGTGGTATTCTGGCATTGAGTCGGTAAATTCTGCACCAGTCGGCAAAATGAAGGAAACATGACTAAAAGAAAGAGAAAAAGTGAAAGAAAGAGGACAATTTCTCTAAAAAGAACCTACAATTTTGGCGCGCTACGCGCAGGCTGTAGAGTCACTCCGGTTTCTTCAATTGTTCAATTTTCACAAAGCTAGATAGCATACGTCCTGTCAACCGTACCAAGTAACATGTAGGCAGGGTACACAGGTTATGCAGAGGGTCGTAAATTTCATCTCATATCGCAAAGCCTAGATGCTGTTCTCTAGTGTGTATCATGCGGTACGGTCAGTTGGTGAGCGACTCACGGAGGAAAGTTTGGCTATTTCATCGGGTAGTCTAGGTGGTATCGACACAATGTATGTTGTCCCCAATACTGCCTACAGCCTCTACAGTTTTTATTTTTTTTTTCTTTTTGCTCTTAATGATTACTTATGTTTTTTGTGTAAGTCTACCAAAACTTTTAGCGCAATCTCACGCTGTCACGATGAAGCATCACTTTCTCACTCAGTGTCTCAATATGGTGTAAAAAATCCACTCGTAACGCAAACGGTGTGTCAGGTGTCGGTAAAAGGTCAGCTATCACTCTACCCAGGGGCTGATCCGGCCCCGTCCCCCCTTTTTTAAAATGCCAAAAAAAAAAAAAATGAAAGGGAAAGGGAAAAAGAGAGAAAAAACGGTAAGGAGAAGAGAAAGAGAGGACAGAGAGTGGAGTGATAGAGAATGAAGCTGCAATTAACAACCTCGAAGCATGGGAGTCAAAGCACACAGCAGATCAGTTTGAACGTCGACTGGGGCAATCCACACACATGCTGTCTCACTACACATGATTGTGTTTGCCCCGCCTTGATTTGTTTGTCAAAATCTAGCTTTGTTTGTTCGACAAAAATGGAGGGCCGTCGACCAATCAAACTGTTAGAATCCAACCACGCTCTTTTTTTCGCTAACGAACTTATGGTTGTCTTTTCCCAATTTTGAGGTTGGAATATATGAGTCCATGCTCCATTTACAAGTTCGACCCCGACTTTAAACCTATTCTAACCCCACCCTCGATTTTGACACGTTTTCGTGGAATTTTGAAAATACAAAATGCCCATATCGGAGAGGGAAAAAATCAGGGGGTACATGTGTCAAACGACTGCGAACCACTGTAGCAAGCGTTAGCCGGGGAACCGCGAGCTAACTACTGAACTTGCCAAGTTTCGACCAGTAAGCTGTTCTTATGCTGAGAAGCCCGGCTAAGAAGGTGAAATCTTTCGTAATCCTTTCTGTCAGATTCAACAGTATAGTATAGATCGGTAATTGCCCCACCGGCACCAAGTCGAGCCTACAACAACACTGATGTATGTCTACATGCCATACAACGTTATATCATCCTCGCAATCCATACATTTGCATGTAGGCACAGTTACAGTACCCCCGCCCCTCCTGAACATATTCTTGCCTAGAACACTCGGGAAGTGCCGTTTCCGGCCATCTGGGGGTTTGTAAAATTTTCTGGCATGCTCCTCGCCAACTGATGGTAACGCTCCGCAAAGAAACATGTATTTAACATTTTTCATAGATTGATTTTCTTTCTTTTTTTTTTGCATTAAATGAGAAATTGCAGACATGAGATCCGTATTTCAAGCCTGGGTACATGCAGCTTAAAACACTCGGGAAGTGCCGTTTCCGGCCATCTGAGGGGTTTGTAAAACCAAAAATTTTCTGGAACGCTCGGCGCCAACCAATAGTGGCGTTCCGCTTAGATGGTATAGTGCCATCAATCACAGTTCGAACAACTTCGCCCCCCCTCCTTTTCAGAAATCTTGGATCCGCCCGTGCTACCTGAGTTCCTTCTCCAACTGATCATAGTCTGCAGTAAGCTGGCAGTAGTGCAGTAAACAGTACAATAATTTTGTCATCATAGAGCTAGCTCCTTTCAACCCAAACCTAAACAATTAATAATAAATAATTACTATTCAGTCAGTAAGGAAAAAAATCGTTTATGAGAGTATTTGAAAATAGCGACTCAATGTCGTACGACGTACTAAATTTGACTTTCTGCGTCATTTTTTTGGAAATCTAAACGGCCAGTGCATGATGGAGTCGCGGAATTTTGCGGTGCTTCATCTTAAGTTACTGATTATTCACAGTGGCGTAACTCCTATGGGCTCGGACCGAGCTGAGCCGGGGTCCACGACCAAAAGTGGGCCCCCGCTACACTGACGCACAGAAGAAAGCTAGGCTAAGCAAATTCAAGGTCTAAGAAATTGGGATTGCACCTGCAATATACCTTGCTTCAGGAATGGAAATGAGCATTGAGTTCATTGGACATATCAGTAAGCAAAGTAATAAAATTTTCGCGCGCTCCGCGCACGTGCGCCCCACTGCGTGGCCGGGTTTACTATCCTACCGTCTCAAACATATTCGCATTATTCAAAGGTGAGGGTTCTACAATTACGCCGATTGTTCTTGTGCATTGGAGTCGTTATGGAGGAGCAGTGCATTGCAAGAATGCAAAGTAGTGGAATTCAGGGGAAGACTCACCTTCAATTAGCTGATGCATTTTGTTAGGAATTAAAAGTGTGGCAGTGCAAAGTCTCCAGGCAAATTTTGTTATCAGGGTTATGGGGACGATTTTCAATGCAAAATTTCGGCGAGCTTCTCGCTCATTTATCAAGGTACACACTCCATATCTCATAACCATTATTAGAACAATAATACATTATTGTAACCAAAACACTCGCCCGAAAAATGTACAACTCCGACCTATTCAGGGACCCCGCATCAGTAGAGAATCTTAGAGCAATATAATGTCATGAGTAGCATTTACGGTAACATTCGTAGTATGCATTTGTCGTTAGTCAATTTTTATAACGAGTGCCAACCACAGCCAAAATATCACTAAATAATGATTATTTCTATGCATGTAATTAATTGCAAGATTTGCTAAGATACCTGCATTTTGCATCTAGGCCACCTTACCTAACTAAAGAAGAATTTTTCAAGGTAAGGAATTGTTACCCCTCCACTTAGTCACCACAGCTTTCCCTTACAGTCAACCAAAAGTATAAGAATTCACTTAATCGTGAAAGTTTTCTAATGTATGGTCAGTTCGGGAATTTGTCAAAGATAGCACCATTTTGCATCTAAGCCATCTTAAATTTACAAAAATTTCTCAAAAATACACAATTTTTACCGACCTTCTGGCCAGATGTATCTAGGGTGGCACCATCGTCTATACTGCCCCCCAAATAGCCAACTTCTGGTGGCGCCACTGGACCTCCTGATAGTGGCCTTTTGGGTCCAGGAGCCGGGCACGAGCTCATCGTTACGCCGCTGATTATTCATATGGTCCCACAATCTATAACTAATTCCTCTGCCATCTAAACACATATTCGATTACGCTGGGGGAAACCTATTGTTCGAAATAACAATCAATGGGGGATTTTGTTGTCAATTTTATCAAAAGGTCCCCTAAAAATGTAGGAGATATTTCGTCTCCTATATTTAGTAGATAGTCTAAGCTGTAATTAAATCGCATTGCTTCCTTACCTAAAGGGATTATCTAATAAGGTGGGGAAATGGGTTCAAATTATCAACCCAACTTGGGAAGTCAATTTAGAAACTTAAGTCATTTTCCTACAAAATTGGGGTGAAACTGGAATCAAAATTTGTTCTAATTTATATAAACGTCAAACAAAAAAATACACCACATTTTCACTTTTGGGGCCATTTCCTGCAATCTGGGAGGCACCTTTTCAAAAATTTCCTGCATACGCTACGCGCTAACCCATGGTGGCGCGTAGCGTACCTACACTCCATCTTTTCAACATGCACAAGTCAGCTCCCCCCCCCCCCAATCGAAAATACCTTCCGACTGCACTGTGTCTTTTGAAGATTCCTTCTTCAGCCAGACCATCGGCAACCCATTGACTCTGTCTGGGCTCAAAGTACTATAGCGGGTCCCCAGTCACGGCGCTTGGCCCCATGTCAGCAGATCCTTATCCAAACACCACCCCTGACTAAGCCTGTGTGAAGTTCTTCCTTTGTGCAATGAAGTACACCCCAAAATTTCAGCGCGCTTCACAGCTCTCACAGTCCACGTTGTATCACTTATGAACATTAAAAGCACAAAAGTATCAGACTAGTCAATATTTCTAGCACAAACCAGGTGTACTCCCAAAGTGAGAAGCGGGCATCAAAGGGTTTTCATGTAGCAATGTAATACTTTGAGCAAAATTCGTAACATACCAGTGATTACTTTATGGTTTGAATTTTCTCGAACCACAAATGAATTCAAAAATACTTTTTCCGCCCATGCTGCTACATTTCACCCTGTTGCAAGCTGTTTAGGTAAAATTTTGTTCAAAGTAAAGATACGTTAACTGTGAACTGGATTGTAAACTGCGAAGAGTTTAATGTATTCTCAGTGTCATTCGGAGGTCAGCTCAAAAACTCCACCATATGTTCCTATCGTATTAATGTCGTAGACATTTCGGGGATTTTCCCTCAGTCTGGATCCCACCAAAATTATGCTGAATCACACCAGGGCATTATGGTAGCCCATGGAGCACGATCCCCGTACCATCCGAAAAACACTCAACTCTTCATCTACGCTTGAGGAGCTGAAGAAGCACCATTACGACCATAGCCTTGTTCCGTTCACGTGTGAGACTTTTCACAAATTCCACGCCTCTGTATCGCAAGAGAAAGGGGAAATACCTATCAGGGAAGGGGAACTTTTTGCGCGCACGTTCAAGCGTAGGTCCGATTTCTTAAAGCTATCTGTGTAGTGCTGGTGATATCATCACCCATGGTTCCCGTATACTGCCATTATCTGGTGGCATCACTCGCTACATACAGTCTTCTTCGGTGCCCACCTTTGCGGTACCGGTGCCCCCTATGTCAGAATTCATGGCTACATGCCTTCTCTTCACCCGATTTCACCAGGCTCAACGGCAACATAACCCCCCCCCCTAAAAAAAAAAGAATATGTCCCGTCAACTTCGTCTGTGGCCACGTGACCGAAAAAGTTTCCCACCGCTAGTCCAAAGCAGTGGCTTAATATTTTTTTCAGGGGGAAAGATCTAAAAATTTCCGAATTTGCATTTGAAAATTTCCGAATTTTTTCTTCTTCTATACTACAACTCAAGTTGAATGGTTTACGTTTCCCAAAGCATATTACACCTACACAATATTATACATATGGATATGCATTTATGTAGCACCGTACGTACTACACATGCATTTGTGAATGTAGGCCCTAAGATCATTTTAACACTATAGGGCTTTGTAGGGATGTACAAGCTTGTAATAATCGCCGAGCGAAGCGAGGAGAGACTTTCTTTTACTTCTTTTATGAAATTGAAGCCTCCAAATCCATTTATTTACCCAATTGTGTTGTTTTAACATAATGTTTTTTCTTATTTTTCTATGTCGGGAAGATAATTACTATAAAGCGTTTTCCAAGTCAACAATTAAAGATATTTGTCAAGTCTAGTATCAAGGAATTCTTGACAATTTATTTTGATCCGTTAAGTGCAGGTCATAGTATAAATTATTTGGGCCTAATACAGTGACCAAAATCTTAAAAATTTTATTCACACATTATCTTCACTGAGTAGCAGGGGCGTAGCGAAGGTGCAATCTTTGGGGTGTAGAGATCATATTTTGCCGACAGATCTGGTGATGCGTAAAACGAGCGTGAAGAGCGAGCGAGCTTTAGCGGGTGAGGTCCAGGGGCTCTGAGGTTTTAGCATATCTGTGGGTAAAAAATAAGGATAGGTATATTTTGGTTTATGATGCATTAATCAATGCAAAGATATAATGTGTTAGGCAATTCCTCCCGTCATGCCACTATACTTCAGGAGCTAAACCTGAAGTTCAGAATTGAACACTAGACTCGTCAGGCGTTCAACTTCGGTAAATGTTGAAACAGGCGTCCGGCATTCAAAAATGGAGAAAATTGTCCAGAATTTTAACACTAGCGTTCAAAATATGCTTCGGACGCCAGGATGCATTCCACTTTGCGTGCCCAGGATTTCTTTCAAGGGGGACCATGCAGTATGTCGTGTGATCGCCGGCCTGGGGGAGGGTTTAAGGAGGAGTTCCCCCTCCCCTTTTGAAAATTTTTGGAATTTGAAAGGTGCCTATATCGCAGATAGTGCAATATTTGAGTGTATTTCTGCCCTAATGAGGAACCAAAAAATCTTGGTGACAAATATTTTTCTACATAAAAATATTGCGCCGCGGACGTAATGCACGGAATCAGTCTACTTTCTGAACTTCGAGATGGAAGTACGGGAGTGGGGCTCGAGGTTAAAATAAAGGCTTGTGAATTAGGAAGTCCTGTCGCAATTACAGCAGACAAATATGATATGCTGACAGCAAGGAACTGGCAAAATTATTCTGGTGAGGCTGATTCTGTCAAAATTTACACCCGCTTAGAATGTACATGTCAGATTTTTTTGTGCTACATTTGTCGCCGTTAATGCGACATTGTCGCACAAATAGGGCTGGCTAAAACACTGGTCATATGACCCGGAATAGCGCGCCTGTTTGGAAACCTTAAATTCCCTTTCTTTCCCCGAGTTGCCGACGGACTTGGTCAATCGTCCAGTACACCGACAGCCGTTGATACGGCCGTCATATGCATGGTGAATTTGCCGACGAGCCTTCAACTTGAAGGGCCAATTGGATGAAGAGCCGAAAATCGAAATAGCCAATAACAGACTGGCCGCGCTTTCCCATTCTCTCTTTCTCCTTTCGTCCTCCATTCTCCTTCTTCCCTTTCACTCCCTTCCTTCCCTTTTCCGTTCCCTTCTTCCCTCTTCTTTTCCTCCTCTCCTCTTTTACTTCCCCTCTCCCCTTTTTGCCGACAGACCGAGAATTTGCCGACGGCAACCAAATATTGGAAGGGGGGTGTGACACCCCCACACCCCCTCTCGCTACTGGCCCTGCTGAGTAGGAAAAGAAAACGATATTTATAAATAATAACCATGTCATGTCTTACAGAAATAACTTCTATTAATCAATTAAGTGATCATTAGATGCCGAACATAGGCGAGGCAAAGAAAAATTTGATATATTTCACAACATTTGCCATATATAAGAATTATTAGATGAGCGTAACGAGGCAGAGAAAAATATGATATATTTTACCACATGTTGCTTTTAATTTGTTAAATATAAGCTTTATCAGCTACCGAGCTCAGCGAGGCAAAGAAAAATTTGATATATTTCATTATATTAAGCCATAGGCTATATAAGTTCTATTAGATGCCGAGTGTAGAGAGGCTAAAAAAATTGATATGTTTTATTACATTTTGCTATAATGTCCTAAGTATAAGGTTTATTAGATGCCGAGAACAGCGAGGCAAAGGAAAATTTGATAATTTTAACTACATTTTGCAAAATTTTCGGAAATTTTTTCCCTTTTTCGGAAATTTTATAATGCCAAGCTATGTTTCGGATATTTGAAAATTTCCAATTTTTTTAAATTTCCGAGCCGGGGAGGGGGGGGGGGCTACGCCACTGGTCCAAAGCAAGACCAGAAGTTCAAATTCGTTTTTAGCAAGGTAGGCTACAAATTGATGGAAATTAATTCTGTTCAAATATTTTCGATTTTAGGTTGTTAGCAATACACACCGGTCTACCTCAGAATTTCCCATTTTTCGTAGGTCTATTTATAATGTGAATAAAATGTCTCCTTAAAAATTTCTAGGAACATGAAACACCTGAAAACTGGCAATTCTGGGCATTCAGTATTGAGGCACGGAAAGTGTCATTTCCTGCAATCTAGGGGTATATTTGGCAGAAAGCCGCCCTGGCGGGACGCCCCACGTCAACCGATGGTCGCGCTCCGTGTCAGTAGTCTCCCAGCGAATCTCAATCTCACCAGTCACTAAAAGTTGACAGCCCTGTATTACACAGATTCTTTTAGAGTATGGCTAACTAGGAAATTTTCGGGCACTTCGCGCGCTTTGCAGTTTAGGTTCCGGGAAAAACATTAAATCAGCGCGGAACTATTTCTCTCCATATACAAGTTTTATGCAATATATGCCCCGCATTAATTAACAAATGGTGTAGTACATAGGTTTTCTTCAAATCTCCCCTCACCAACCTCTTGACGGCATCGGGGCTGTCGGGGCTTCGGGTCTCTGCTCCTATCGGGCAAATCCTGGCGTCACCCCTGCTGGACCAAAAAACTACCCGGGGGTTGAACTAACGGTTCTCTCTAACCGCATCGCTTATCAACACTTCCAGTGGGCATTTGCTTCTCCTCAGTCGGCAAATACGGCACCACCGAATGAAAAATGCTCTGGCGACTCGGACGTCCTGGCCCCACCCGGTATGGTACACCTCCCATTTGTCGGGCCCCTCTATCATAAGAAAGACTAGGGTCATATAAATACTATATTGTCCACAATAGTGACCAAAGAGTCCCCAGATGTGCAAATATAATGTTCTCACGTCATGCACATCATTTGTAGTAATTTATTCAACTGTCGTTCTTATGGATATAAAGACAAGAAATTTGAATAATTTTCTTAGAAAATGGCAGTAAGAGTTGCTTACAGGATTTCTACCGTTTTAATCTGAGTTTTCCGCAGACTTAAACCTATCATTTGACACCAGAATCATCAAAATCAGCCTGGATGGTGAAAGTCCTTCCCGAATCAGGCCCACGGCCAGACAAGGCACTGAAGGGGGGGGGGAGAAATGGTTTCCAGGAGGACAAAAAACCCAGGGGCCAAAGGTGTAAAGATGTATTTAAGTCAATGGCAACTTGAAAACATTCCAGGTGGGCGAAAAAAATTTTCAGTGGGGCGAAGCTTCCCTTGTGTGTGGAGTTGGCTTGAGTTGAGAGTACTGCCTTGCACACTAGAGGTCACCTGATCAAATTGAGGAACCACTTGGAAATTTTCTGGGGACTAAAATTTACTCGTTCAGCATAGCTGTTAAGAGTGATGTTGAGGGGGTTTAAATTTGCGAATTTTAATTGGGTATCTGATTGTCTGATTCAGGAAGTTGTCCGATTCAGGAAGTTGTCCGATTTAGAAGTTGTGCCACGTGAGCTTTGCTCGGTTCAGCTGTTGAGAAGTGGTGCAGAGCAAGGAACCTCCACCCCTCCCAGCCTTTAGGACGGTGGCTAAAGACTGGGGGTACACTCACGTATGTCGGATGGGGACGTTAAATGCCGGTCCCGGGAGCAGGATTGGGAGCGATTAGTACACGCCTGCCTCATTACCTTCTGAGCACAAGTCGAAAAGAGCCTGGCGAATCTCGCCGGTGTTCATCCATCCACGCTCAGTACTCTGGTATATAGGGTCGTCAATGAGCCGATTGGCTTCTAGAGGGGATATCTGGCCTAAAAATTTTTCTCTTATCCTGGAATGGAGTCTAAGAGGAGGAGGGCCAAACGCAAAATGGTGCCATATTTCAATAATTGGGGGTATACCGATCACTGCCCAAAGGAAAAACTGCATGCAGGCCCAGCCAGGGATGGTGCATGCCTGGATTTACCAACTAGGGGCCAGTTACTCTTATCGGCGACGGAAGCAATATTTTGCGGAAATGATGCCGATCGCAAAATACAGGCGCGCAAAGCGCGCCGAAAAAATGGGATTATATTGCAAAAGATTTCATATTTTTGTTGTCATTAAGAAAAGTTAAAAACGTTTGGGTTTTAATTAAAAAATCTGCCCCACTCAAGAACAAACCAAGAAATTTGATGGTGCGACTGCATGGTCTTCGGGGAGTACATTTTTCATCTTACCCATTTAGGCTCCCAGACGAAACTGAAAAATCTTTTCCTTACAACATATATGCCACGATGGTCAGGTTGAAGATCTTCCAACAGATAGGAAAAAGAGCTCTGAATTTCGCATCGTAGTCATTTTTGTGTTTCTATCGAATCACGACCACAATTTTTGTGGAACCTTTAACGTTGAATAAATCCAGTATGTTGGAAATGGCAGGCGCTACAGCTAGATAGAATTGGAGATGTAAGCGCTCGTAGCGCGCGAAAATGTAGAAAGAATTGTTACAGAACATATACTGCCTACGGACCTGATAAAGAGCCATGTGGAATACTCTCTGAGCATATTAAATATACGATATGCCTATTAAGTTCCACAGTCGGCGGATGTACCGACAAGATGAGCATATGTACCGACAGACCATCCCAGGACTCCAAGTGGGGAGACCGCCCCCTGCCCCCCCTTACGTTACGCTACTGTCTCTCAGTTTTAGGACTACGTCTCTCCCATTCCCCGTTAGCCACCTGCTTAGTCAGGTGGCAACAGGTCACAGGTGAATGTTTTCGTTAAACCGTATTCCATATTGTGCGGATCTTAGTACGTACAACTACATTATACGTACGTAATGGTCTGTATAGAACTATTGAGTTGCAATTGGTAACATAACATACACAACAAGGTTAAGGGCAAAGGAAGGTAGAACTTTGTATTGTAGTACACGGGGATTCCCTAAGGTCAAAGGAAGACCTAGAAAAGCAAGCGGATGACAACCTCAGAAGTTGATACAGACTCTACTACTGTAGTTTGCTTTCTCCGGTGCTGGAAGACGGTAAATGTGATAAGACAGTTGTGTTTATAAAGTACTCAGTGCAGCTGCTGCCTACTTGAACAAGTCTGAGGCTTTAGCCAAAGTTTTGTGACTTATTGAGGGTAATTTAGTCTTTCAAGGACATTAGTCCCTTACATTAAATAACCGACAGTTAGGCCTACCCAAAGTTAGAACTTAGGCTAGGCCTAGGCCTATGCGTACAACAATATACTGCCTTAGGCCTAAGCCTAGCCTACATTAACTATGTAAAGTTAGTAATAATTGGTAGGCTACTAATTTAGAATCAGTAATCGGAAGTGGCGAAGTTTTACAACTTGAAACTTACAACTCCAAATTAAAATTTCAGTGGCAAGTTAAGTTCCAAAAGAGCCAACATCAAGTAGCCTAGCGTAATAAGCAGACTTGATAGCAGACTTGTATTGATAGGAAAATTAGAACGGCTCATAATAGTTACATAAAAGATGTTATTGGAGGTTGTTTAAAATCCGATAATACCAAACCTTTTTGGAACTTTATTAAATCCAAAAGAACTGAAACCTCTGGCATCTCGCCC
>WURT03088809.1:0-12790 GCA_009936505.3 Holothuria glaberrima | reverse complement strand
TATGACCCGGCTAGGATTCGAACCCCCGACCTTCGGCTGCAAGTCGGATGCTCTAACCAATTGACCAGGCAGTCGGTTTCGGATCCATCTTCAAAGATAGGGGGACTTTTCACCATTTGCGAATGGCCGACCTGGAGGGAGGGGGTGCCCCCTCCCCCTTGGAAATTTTTTGCTCACGTAAGGTGGGCTAGTTGCAAAATGGTGCTACGTTTGGTGCTAAATTTGAATTGAATATATCACCAAGAATTTCTACTTTTTTTAGGAAGATTTTTTTTTCATTTTGCTTGCTTAAGTCAATTTTTTACTCAGTCCTTGGGGTAAATCAGAACTCTACTGCGTGAAGTAAGTGAACAGTAAATTGTTAGACTACATATACCATTAGCATGATTACTCATATCTAATGAAATTTGGATATGGAAGTGATTAGGCCTGTTCATGTTAGAACCTTTTCGAAAGTCTAATAGAGGTGATACTGATAGCAATCTTTTTATTACACCACTATGGTACACCTTGTCCCTGCAGTTGGCAAACACATTTCTACGGTTGCAGGGTAGTCGACTCTCAACAAATCTTTCCAATATTTTTTTCAATATTTTACTTCACTAGCGTTAGTAAGTTTTAGTAGTTTTTAGTAAATAGTGAGAGTGGAATTTTGTTACGCAGTACCGACGGCAAACTACGAGGGTATCACGGCAATCTTTGACGTCGGCGTTAACAATTTTTGAAGAACTTTACGATGCTGTCGCTTGTTTCGAGCAATGGGTAAAGTAACAGCAAACATGGAAGTGGAGGAGGGTGTCTCCCCCCCCCCTTTGAAAAAAAGAAGATTAGAAGGTGCCTTTATGGCAAATGGTGCCATATTTAGCCGCAACTTAGCTTTAAAAATGTAGTGTCAATTCGGAATCTATGTTATATTATTTATACCTTTTACGTAAAAAGTTGGGACAACCCTGTCATTGTCATGTCTCACTCCAAAATCAGTGATCGTATTGGCTGATGTTCGGTAAGTATCGTCAAAATGTACGATCATGAAAAATTCCATAAAAATCACCGTTTTGGCGGTGTTCAACCTAATACTAATACCACATTATTTTTTCATATGCCTTTGGATACTTCGCTTATCGAAAAACAATTTTAAATACTATTAAAATGTGCTTGAAAATATTGATTAGCGAGATCATTTAGCTACAAGCTGTACGGGGTGCACAGAAATGTATCAATCCATTCTTCTTCCGTTACTCGTACTACGATCAAATCGCTCTGTTTTTGTACCTAAGGTTTACTGTTATTATCATACAAGTACTGTTCTTGTTGAATAATTGTAAACTGATATTCTATATTTTAACTCCTAATTCATCACAGTTTTAGTTCTCATCATTTTTGAAAAATTGGGGGAGGGGGACATTTAGAGATGTCCCCTTCCAAAAAAGTGAGGGGGACGCACCCCATGATCCAATCCCTCTGGTAGCTACGGCCTCTCGTACTTCTGTCACACATCATACATATTAAGAACAGGGAACAAATACGAAATCCAAACTTTCAGTAATAAAACTCCCTTGTTGTAGCCTATTAAATATGTCACACATTTGCATCTCATTTACAACGATGTCTTGTGATTTGAAATCGGCATTAGGTATTCTCGGTGACCAGAGACCAGTGGTCGGGTAGTCTGTCGGTTTAAAGCAAAACTCAAGAAACAAACGACTATTTGATTGATGGAACTTTCATGCCTATTTCAAGGCTCAAAATACCATCTCCGTAGGGCCAAACTGCCAAAACTGTTGGTCGTACAGTAGTCTCGGTGAACCGAAGTAAACTCTGTTAAAGATTCATAACTAGGAAGAATTCCTCAACTAGTTTTCGGTAAGTTTTCATTTTATATAAACTCCTCAAATAGCGAACAACGGAGAAGAAAACCTTTCATTTAAAATTAAAGTTCTATGAAACCATAATTTGGTTTTATTCGGGTAGCGGAAGACTTCGCACGTGTGGTCTGAAGTTAGGGAGAGCTTTGTCGGTTTTACAAGCCTGCAATGCAGACTATGCTGGAAAGTGCTACTTCAGTTCGATGGCGCACTCTCAGAAAGTAGAATACACCTTACGTAATCAGTATTGGACTGCCGTAAGATCGATTTGCAACTGACTGTAATTATGACAATAAACCCTTTCGCAATTTCTATTGCGCATGCCCATATCCAGAAATTTGGGATAAACAATTGATACTGCCGTGCCTACATTACATGCAAAAAATTGAACTAATTTCCGAAGATATGCAAATCATAAGTTGGAAAGGAAGTACACGAGGGGTCCTAACCTGTAATTTTGTCTGGACAGCGCAGGTGCACCGTCTTCTTCATCCAAAAATTACATCACAGTATGTTACACGGCACTTGTACTTTCCCCACACGGTGCTCTGCTGCTCAGCGCGGTTAAATCTAAGCCTTATCTTCCATACATCACACAATTCCTTGCAAGATCGAAATTGCGAAAAGACTTACGTTTACTTACAGTTTGAGTGGCTGGGCGTACCCCAAATCGACTTCAGCCTGCTTGGTTTCAGATGGTCTGAGCACGGAGATTGTCGGTCTCGGATGGTCTCACTTTTGTCTAGACCAACTATTGGGGGATCTGTATACATCTTTCACCAAACCCGGCAATATACTCATTTAACAGTTTAAACTCAGTTCGGCGGTATTGATTCGCCCGGTCTGCAATGTTACTCGAACTGCTTCCTTGGCCCGGAGGGCTACTTTTAGATCTTATATTGGAAGCCTTAAGAGCTAATGACATGGATCGTTCTCAAATGAGTATCGTTCATGAAGATTATAAGTCAAAAATGATGATGACGAGTGAGATACTCAAGGACGGTAAACGAACCTATCCATGACAGTCAAACCAGGGAGTTGCAGCAACTCTCTGGTCAAACAAAGCACCACATACATTACGGAGATACCAAAGAAAAGATGATACCTTTCAACGGGATATATTAATAGGCTGGGTTTGAAATCAAAGCTTGAGAAATGGTTCAACTACACTTTTCGTCAATCCTGGGACGGGGACGAGAGACAGGGGTGCTTTTCAGAAACTTTTGAGATTTCGTCATTAAGTCAGACTTCCGTGACTTCGATCCAAAGAGCGTTAAGACCACATTTGGAGGCCACGGTCTGGAACGCAAGCCTGTGTATTGCGTAACACCTGCTCAAATAATAGCAAAATAAACTATCATGGATAACTCGTTTTGCAGAATCAGACATCGTGCTATCTGCTCAAAAGTCAAGACAGACGTGAGCTGTCTCAAAGAGTAAAAGTTCAGAGGGCAGAGGTGCCAAAGGGCGAATTCTCAAATGCTCTCCCCTAGTAATCTCAACGTTTCTATCCACATTCTGATGTCTGAGCTTATCTCAACCCTCAGTGTATCTTTGACATACGGTTATGATTAAAACCGTATCGTTCACTACTTGCCCTAAGATGGAGCACAGGTTTCTTTCTCTGCCCTCGTAGCAATATTTGGTTGATCAACTCCTGCGGTGAGGTGTGGCGGGAAATAATATTTCCTGCTTATTGTTCTGCCCTAAAGAGCAGAAATATTATTTTATCAAGCAAACCGAACAAGAACCTGAAGAAACTTCGTCAGTATGCTTCAAAATTGCAACTTCAGATCGGGTGACTAAGCAACTGGCAAATTTTCATATTAAGTTTAGACCATTTTCTTTGGAAGGTATAAGTGTATAAGTCGGATGAGAAAACGTTATTTTTCATAGCACGATTTTTACGCTAACCATAACCCAAACCCTAACTTAACCCAGCTTTAACCCTACCCTACTCGAAACATTGTTTTTCACTTTTCGTGATTTGTTAAGGATTTCACTCCCCCTTCTTTGAAATTAGCATCATTTGTAATAGAAAACAAATTTGCGAATCAAAAACTTTATTTCATTGGCGTAAATACTATCGGTACACCTAATCCGCCAGACTGTAACTTAAAGGGTTAAAGGTTCAACAACTGTCGGAAGAATAAAAAATAGGAAGCTTCATTGCATATTTACACTTCTGAATAAAATATACAGTATGCACATGACAACGTTAGCAGGAAAGTAGGTCTTAAAGTGAACATTGTTACGTCAGAAGGTAATACTTTAACATAATCAAACAGTTAAGCTGCACCTAACAAGGCACAGAAAACAAAGTGCGTGTCAAAGAAGGTCAGCAAACCAGCTTTTTTTTGACAGGGAACAGTGCTCGTGTTCGACTTTGATCGAATATAATTCGTACAGAACATTATACGGAAAAGTCGCAAGCTTGAAAGGATCGACTGGGATATATTTACGGATTTTTAATTCTAATTCACTGATACTGACACACAGTGACATACCCGTGTACTGTAGGAACACTCGAAAGCGTATAGGATATTTAAAGGGAAAAGAAATTCTGATTTCTAAGTGGGTACATATGATAAAGCAACAAATTATAAACACGTAGCAGCAAATAGTCCATTGTATCTTGTTCGGTTCTAGAGATATAGGTATTTGTTTCAAAGACAGGGTGCCACTATTTGCGAAAAATGATGATTTGTAGTTAGTCTGTTATGATGTCATAGAGCTACAACAAATTATGCATTGGCAATGTAGTTCTTTATAATCTCAATAATTTCTTTGATACCGTAAGTACTGTTAAGTTTCTGTCTAAACTATTTATTCCCCAGGCTGTAAATTTTTAGCAAGGATGCACATTTTTTTTTATTTCGTTTCTTCAAGTAAAAGTCTAGTCCAAAGAAACAAAGATATTCATTACAGATTTGTCCTAATGTGGATCTGATAGGACACAACAGACTCGCTTCAAGTCACCTTATGGTGGCACCCGGTCATTGCAATAAATAGCCATATCTCAAGAAAGGAGCAAGATACAATGAAGCTGTTTGCTGCAACGTGTTTATAATTTATTGCTTTATCATATGTACCTACTTAAAAAAGCATAATTTATTTTCCTTTTAATTATTTGTCTAAGGGGCTTAACTAATCAGAATCTCTAGATGGGACATGTTAAAAAAAAACTTCACCCAAAACAAAGTTAAAGTTACAAACTATATCAAATCAATACAATGCTGTTTTCTCCCGCTCACAGTTTATTATCCTAACATTGAAGAAACAGTTATGTTGGCAGCATTCCTGCAGAAAGGCGGGATTATACCATCCCTGTTAAAAATGATTTCAATGGGACGGGATGACGCCCGTACAGAATGGCGTAAAACTTTAAATTCTGTGTGGTTTTTGTACACCCGAAGTTATTTGAGAACTACAGTTAATATGAAGGACAAAGTTAATGTATACCTTTCTGCTGATGATTTACTACAACACTTGCTAGTACATTAATTACTGCCGTGGGAAGGTTAACTGTATAATGCATGTATTTACACTGAAAGATCTTTATGAAAAGATGGGCAGAGAAACCAGAATTGAGGGCGCTAGCACTTCATTGGCTAATTTAACTCCTGTGTGTATCCCATATGGGCAGAGAAGTGAGTGCTTCTGTGTTAAATAACAGCAACTGACGAGTCTGAAGGAACATACCGAAAACACGGGATGATTAAATGTAATGAACAAGGTATGGTGTGTACATTTTGAATAGCAGTTAGCTTTTCAGATAATTACAGTACCGTAATTAATCACTGGTCTCGGTCCGAGACTAATAAAATCATCGAGACATTCACATCCCAAGACCGAGATCACGGGGTGTCGAGACCGAGAGATAGACCCGTATAACAAGTCTCGAGTCCGATCTGCATTTAGGCACTTGCATACCATGACAGCAATGTAGACCAGAAAACCAAAAGGCCTTATGATTCCTTGCCGTAGAAAATGTTGGGATTTTCTTGGGAGTTCTTGGGAAATTTTGCTTTTCGACCTCTGGTATCCTCAGATAAACTTTGCCTTCCCCCATAACAAAAATGTTCTTCCTCGAACCATAAGGCATCTATGTACCGAGTATGAAATATATCCAAGCTTCCTACCTACACTGAGAAACTATGTTTAGAAGGTCCTCAGAGTTTGACCCTCGATGACCCCAGATGACCTTTGACCTTCACCAAAGACAACATGATTCTTCTTCTCACCATGAGGCACGCACATACCATGTATGGTATCTATCCAAGCTCCCTATCTTGGGATATCGTGTTAACAAGGTTTTCAGTGTTTGACCCCACGATCCCAGATGACCTTTGACCTCCACCAGAAACTTAAGGGTTCATTTTCTCACCATAACACATCCACATACCTCGTATGAAATCTATCCAAGCTTCCTATCTTCAAATATCTTTTTAACAAGTTTTCCAGAGTTTGACCCCTGTGACTCCAGATGACCTTTGGCTTCCAACAAAAACGATAAGGTTCTTTTCCTCGCAATAACGCATTCACATACTACGTATGAAAGCTATCCAAGCTTCCTACCTTGAGATGTCGTGTTAACAAGGTTTTCAGAGTTTGAACCCCAGTGACCCCAAATGACCTTTGACCTCCAACAAAATGAATAAGGTTCTTCCTCTTAACATGATAAATCTGTATTTGAAACACGAAAAGTGTCCGTCAATGCTAACTTGAGATATCGTGTTTACAATCCATTTACAAGGTTTTAGCAGTTTAACCTCTGGTGACCTCAAATGACCTTTGACCTCTGCAGAAACAATGCGGTTCTTTCTCTTAACATGACAAATTTATATATCAAATATGAAAAGTGTCGGTCATTGCTATCTAGAGATATCGTGTTTACAAGGTTTTCCGTTTTGAGCTCTGGTTACCTCAACTGACCTTTGATCTCCACAAGAACAATAGAGTTCTTCCTCTCAACATGAAAAATCTATATACCAACTATGAAAAGTGTCGGTCATTGCTATCTTGAGATATCGTGTTTATAAGCTAAGTGTCACATACACACACATACACTCACACAAGACATCACCATCGCCTTGCCTGCCTTTGACATTGCCTACGTAGCAGGCTGTACGGCAAAATCCTTGTTCAGTCATATGGTTTGGGAAGCCGAGGAGCTGAGCAAACAGAGTCCGCTTCTCAGGGTACCTTCGACATGGAATAAAAAAAAAATAAAAAAAAAACGTGCATTCACGTGATAGACGTCGTACGATGTTTTACAAAAAAAAACTATCAGATTATTATCTCACAGTAATTTTGAAGAATATAGTCCTTTTTTTTTTTTTTTTTTTGAGGGGACGATGAGTGTACTTGTGAATGACCTTTATTAAAGGTACGTACATCGGACCTTGGATCGTATTAAGAAAAAATAGGATCTACATACACAACGCATGAAGCTAAAACTATTTCTCAGGCATACCTTCTTTTCATGTATTCCTTATAGATCAGCACTGGCATTACCAGTCAAAAAATATTGTTGAAACTTTTCAGACAGCTCTTGCTTAAACTTAAAGACAGACACTCATCATCACAAAGTTCATTTTTGATGTAGGGGTATCAAAATTTCCAGTTGGTGACTGATATTTGATCGACATCGTAGTTTGAAAATTCAAAAGATGCAGAGTAGCTCACATTCTACACAATGCAGAGAGAGTGCTCAGATCAACGAGATGCTACTTTAAGTTGCATCTCCAAGCTCAGATTACACTTTATAGTCTGACAGGGCCTGAAGCAATAAAAATAGAATTGTGTCTGCACAAGGGGGAACTTTATTCAGTTATGGGAGAAGCTACAAGTAACTTAGTTAGGAGAATTGAAACTGTCTGGGTTGATGAAAATTGCCCTTTAATATCCCAGGAGTGTCTGGGCAGGGATTTGCTACCTTGCTTTATGGTTTCAAGGCTTCCCGCTAAATGTCATGTTTCGTCCGGTCGTAACTCCATATTTGATTACTTGCCGAAGGCAAAAGAAATCTAAGCAATCACGCGAGCGATTGTGCGTGTATATGTGTGGGTATTTGTGACGCCTGGCTTGTAAACACGATATCTCAAGATAACAATGATGGATAATTTTTTTACCTGTGTATAAAATTATTACATTAAGAGAAATGTCCCCAATGTTTTGGTGAAGGTCAAAGGTCATGTGAGGTCACCAGAGGTCAAAAACCGAGAAAATGGAAAAACTCGATAATTCAAGACAGGGATGATGGATCCTTTTCATATTTGGTATACCGATGTGTTACTTTAAGAGGAATTAAGAGAACCCTTCGGTTTTTTTTGGTGGTCGAAGGTCATCTGAGGACATCAGAGGTTAAACTCGTAAACCTCGTACACTAAATAAACAGTGGGCGGTACCTCCAAATTGTGCCCGGCGTTTTGTTACAAACGGAAAGTTAAGGTTGAATTTTGTGCCATTCCAAAGATAAAACAATAGAGCAAGACATTTATTTTTTCACAAGCATAACTATAACAGTAATAATTTCTTATTTGAATTACCAAATTATGAACACGTGTAAAGGATGCTGTGACTATAGGATGATTAGAAATACTATATACTGAACGAGTTCTTTGATGGCGTAGTGGATTAAACCTCGGTTTCTCACGCAGACTGCCCCAGCCCGGGTAAAATTCTTACTCTTAGGACATGTTTTTTTTTTTACATTTTTTGTTATTCACTTTTTGGTGGGGTTCAAAGGTCAGCAGAGGTCAAGATGTGAAAATATCGTAAAAATAAAAAAAGAGTCAAGAAGTGTAAATTTGAGGGATGAACCGAGTCAGTGCAACAAATCATTCCCATTCCGCAAGGAATCACTAAGCCTTTGGGCTTTTTGGAGTGTGTTCAGGTTTTTGCCTGCAGGGGAAGATACCCCGCAGAACATTTCTTTAAAGGTTCATTGTTGAAGTATCCGTCAAAAGGAGACGAACCTCTTGCTGCAAAAAGAAACTGTCTGGCTTGCCATATTATTTTTCTGGTCTGATTCGGAAAAAGCAAAAATCGAGTTATCAAATCATCATAATCATAATAACGTCAATTTTATGCATTATTTTAACTACTTTTAGTAAAATTATTTTTCAATACGACCAGTTTAGGCTATTTTGACATTCCCGGAGATGACTGTTCATTTACTCATCACGATCGTGAATAAATAGTTTTCAAATCATTGGTAGGCTACAGGAAATGAAGAAACTATAACCAGAATAATTGATAAAAGAATACAAAGAATTTCGGAAATGATGAAAAAAGTCACGAATAGAATTAAACTTAGACTCAACGATTGTGTTGAAGTAAATACGAGCACGAGGTATCATGCGCAGTATTCAGTGCTTGTATCGAACTTATAACCAAAACAATTAGGGGAAAACTTGGTGCTGCTGGTAAGCCTAAGCCCACTGTACATCTTTAAGATAACACATAGTCTAGGCTAACCGAGCTCACATTCACAAGGAAAACTTTTAAAAACAGTTGTTGTTTTCCCAACAAATTGCGATTGTCTAAAAACACAAATACTACAGTATCATTGGTCAAATATTGATCAGTTTGTGGGAGTCGGTGACAAATGTCGAAATTAGAGAAAACAGATGATTCCGTAAGAAAGGAGAATTTATGGAGAAGCTGTGAACTTTTGGTAACCAAATGAACACGCTAAAGACCAAATGGAATAATTGAAGAAAAAGTTATTAAATTGAATCTTGTTTTCTTCCAATGCATGAAGATATACATATTTATTTTATAAACCTGAACGTCAGAGTCAAATTAATTTGATTGCAATTTTGCGCAGGAGCAAAGTCCAAACTTTACAAAGTTTGTATAGAGGAAGATTAGATTAAGTTTGCTCTGCCTATCGCAATGAACTCATAAATACATGTACACCACTGTCTGATATCTACAAAAGTAACAAATCTGTTGGTGTACAGACAACACCGGGAACGTAGGCCTACTTGATTTTTAATGAACATAGAGATATCACGAATGGAAAATTTTCCTCTGTGATGAAGTTGACCTGACAAAAGTTAAAAAACAAATCTGCATATGTATACACTTGTAAAAGATAAACAGCCACTGCGATGTAATAGTAAACATTATACCAGCATCGAGTTGTGTGTTCTATGTTTGCCATTGTCGTATATAAACTTGCGTTGTGAATAGTTGACCTTGACCGACACGAGCTTTCGGATTTTCTTCCTGCGTCAAACCGTCATCTGCTTAATAAGTTGAAACAAACATTTAAACTTGTATACAACACAATACGTGAAACACCTACTATTTACAATCCCTCTATCTTGAGCAGTTTGTCATAGATCGGCCTTTTTAAAGAAAATCATGTGATTTTAATGCTGTTTTTGGAATTTTTACCTTGATGATTTATGGAGTATTTTCTGAATTCTTCCTGCATTTTCTTGTTGTTAAATGAATGGTGATTTTCCTGAAGGCAGTGAAGGAAAGTTTTACCTCCTTCGTTGCAATATGTAAAATTGTGAATATCCTGGGATATTAGTTAACGAATACCTTGTTGACAAATGGAGCTTTTGTTACAACGAGTGGGAGTAATTATTTTCTTGCACCTGATAATTTCTGTCACTTACACAGGTAAAGTATAAAATTTCCTTTTCCTTTTCTTAAATTAACCACCCTCACTTGTATGAAACACAAGGAGATGAAAGGTTATGAGAAAGAAATTGGTTTTTTTCTGAAATAAATTATTTATTAGGTAATCACATTTGATTGTTGAGGTTCATGTAAAACCCGATGATCCCAAACGTTCGACCATATTGAAAAGGTAAAGTAGGACGTATCTACGAATTCGGTACCCTCATTTACCAAGGACTCCCCATTTTTTTTATTTTTCAACAACAAAGTTAACTTGGTCTGATGCTACAAATTTCGATCTATAAAGAGTAGGGGGGGGGGGACATAAAAGTGAACTCCGTTTGTGGTGTAACGAACAGTGAAGAACAGTTGAGAACTACTATACCGAAGTACGACACAACCAAAAACATAATTTCTAAGATTTGCCAACATTATTGCCTTTTCGAACAATTGTTCGTGTGAGAAATGGAAATTTCTGTCCAGTATTGTTAAGATTTCCCTTAAAGACAGAAAAAGTCACTTTTCTAACTTAAAAAACATAAACCTAGTTTTCTTAAAATTCTTTTCGAGTCCAACTGTCCTATGATGCTGCGTTTAGAAATGACATCGCTTATGCACATGGCTATGGTCAGTTCGAAACTTGTAGTATAATGACTTACGTCACATAAGAATACAAATTACGTATAAAAAAAACCTTACAAAATGTAATGTCATCCTACATTTTTATCAAAGTTTTACTAGTACAAAATTTCTTGCCATATACATCCCTTCTCAGCGGGATAAAATGTTTGTAAAATCTGGGCCCACTTTGCCCTAATCAGGGTTGCCTAATAGGGTCTAAGAGATAAACAGACACCGTATTTGACAGGCTCGAAAATTGAATCTGCCAATGGCTATGAAAATTGGGTGAATCTGCAAAAGGTAAGCGATAGACCCTTGAGGTACCGTGTGTCATTATTTGGGGTAGAACTGTTATCTAATAGTAAGCCTACTTTTGATGCAGAACTTCTGATGATGTACTTTGATGAACTATCTTCTTCAGTTTTTACAACGTAACGTATTTGCAAGAGTAGATGAGCAAAATATGTAGAAAAAACGTATTTTTCGTCTCAAAACTAGTATATCCATGTCAAGAATGGTATTAAATAATATTTCATTCTTTGAAAATTTGAAGCCGTAGAAAAGAGCTCTGTGATGATTATATCAGTCGGCCCCATTTGGTAGTATAACATTACCCGTTAGAATCATTATGAATGTAGCATAATTTGTGAGGTTGTGTAAATAAATTTCTGAGCTACAAGACCGTAAATTTCATTGTGCGAGAACCCTATTTCTTGGAAATAAAGCTACCCAGTTATTTACTTTGTGGTGTTCCATCATTTGATATCTCTTTTTATGATGAGTTTAAGGTATCAAATTGTTCTATACCACATATCCAACATGTTGCTTTAAGGTCACGTTGTACTCATGTGAAGGCTCTTGTAAGACAGTACGACGAAGCATGGACATTACTTTCCTAGACCAATTCATTTTCTTCATCATTTAACTAAAAGAATAAATAACAAATTAAGTCACGGAACTATTTCTGACCGCTTCGAAAGTGAAACGTTACAAAGTGGTTATTAATATATTAGTGTCGGTATATTGGTGTAACATAAATTAAGTTTGAAAATGGCTTGTCCTAATAAGTATAACAAAAACCCTGTTGCTGGTGATTGGTCACGATCCTTCCTGAGAAGAGACAAGCCAAGAGTTAGTCAAAAGAGAGACCACCCCTCCCAAAAAAGAGACCACCCATCCTTGTTTTATAATGCATAACCTTCTGACACGTCGTCAAATACTTAGGAGTGTTAATTGCCAAACTTTTAAACTTTATGAAATTTTGAATGTAATTTGCTACTTGGTATAACTACTGAACTATAGCTACTTTCCTCTAGGACATGTAAAATAAGAGATTGGTCACACTTAATGAAGAAAAGGAACGGGGATAAATCTTATCTTTAAAATATTTAAAAGAAAAAAATGCTCCTTCAAATTCTCCAGTTTCTCTTTCGCGAAAATTACCCAATAACCGCCGAAATTTTCTGAATTTTGGGTTAAGTGGAAACATTGCAATATGCAAGATGGATGAAAGGGAGCACAGGGCTGAAGATTGAAACAGAAGCGCTACTGACAGCTGCGCAAGACCAGGCCCTAAACACAAAATGCCACAAGACAAAGGTACTTCACACAATGAACGATCCCAAGTGCAGAATGTGCAAAGAAAAAGATGAGACGGTTGC
>WURT03088798.1:0-12791 GCA_009936505.3 Holothuria glaberrima | reverse complement strand
GAGGGGTGGAGGTTCCTTGCTCTGCAACACTGCTCAACAGCTGAACCGAGCAAAGCTCACAACTTCCTGAGTCGGACAACTTCCTAAATCGGATAACTTCCTAAATCGGACTAACAGATACCCAATTAAAATTCTCCAGTTTAAACCCCCTACGCTGAACAAGTAAATTTTGGTCCCCAGAAAATTTCCAAGTGGATCCACCTGGATTTGATCCGGGGACCTTTAGTGTGCAAGGCAGTACACTCAACCACCAAGCCAACTCCACTCCCTAAAAAAAATAAAGTTCGCTGCAGCAAAGGTCGGAACTTTAACGCACTATGTTTGCTTCACTGAATTTGTTACGGGTGTTTACTAGGTTTATGTACTTTTCTTTAACTGAATTTGCATAAAATGCATAATTTGGGAGGTTTTAGGAGGCCAGGTGGAAAAGCTGGGTTGTGACATTTAATTTCGGTTGTGGTTGTGAGAGGGTTGCTGGGGCGTCCGCATTCGTCATTACAGACCGATAGCAGTAAGTTGGACGCGATGTCCGTTGAGTGTTAGCTTCTAGCGTCTTTGTGAGCTAAGTTAGAGTTTGCCGGGGGAAATTCTGGCTCCCTACTGTTGAGTTTTTATTGTAGAGATGTCTTGATCACCATCCTTACTTAAAGCCTGCCGTTCAACTTCCAACGAAAAGCCTGAAAACCGAGTTTCGTAAGTTAGCTGTTTTAATTTTTCATGTTATTTGCAAACCTTATACTTAGCGGTAATAAAATGTTCTTGGGTCAAAGACCCCAACGGTTGTAAATTTGCTTGACGTAAAATGTTTAAATTAGAAAATGCAGCGATAAAATATTTGTGTAGAGAAAGTCACGAGGTTAATGTATTTAAGGGTAAACTGTAAATGAAAGCTAAGAGCAATGCATGCAGTGCGAAGATGTTGCTCTTCAGAAAGACAAGGCAGACAAATACCAGAAACTTGATTTTTTTTTTATATTATGTAGGCTACCTTAAAAGAAATGCACTCATCAGACCAAAGTATATTTTTAGTGTAGGGGTATCAAAATTTTCAGTTGGTGACTACTCTTTGATTGACAGCAAAGTTTGAAAATGCAAAAGATGCAGAGTCAGGGACCGCGGAGCCGATTTTGAAGTGAGGGGGCTAAGTATCGAAGCGGCCCAATATGTCAGGGCCGTAGCCTGGGTGAAATCCCAAGGGGGGCGGGCAGTTTGTGACACTGTCTATAAGTAGAGCTTCAAGTGGCGTGCCTACAGATAGAAAACACGTTGGTGGACCCTTCCTTTTTTTCGCCTGGGTATGTAGGGGTGCCATCCTGGGAGAGGCTGCTGAGGGAAGGATACATGTAAGGCCTTGCTTAAGTGCAAAATTGCGCTATTGTTATCAACGGTAAGGTAAGAGGTGCTGTCTAAGAGGAGGGGAACAATATCTTATATACTCTTTGTGAAATTTTCGTCTACGTGGGGTGGCTTGGATGCAAAATGGTGCTATCTTTGGTACCCTACAGTTTCGTAAAGCGTTAAATTAATTATATGTTTTGGAATCCTCATTGTTAAGTGATTTTCTTCGTATAGGCTTTGCAAACAAAATGTTTGGTCGAAATCTCTCCCAAGTGAAGAATGACACGTTTTACACCTTAAAGTTGCATCTATACATTCTTTAATAAGACTTGAGATATCGTCAAGATTTCAAGAAGAGTAGTTAGACTTAATTTAAGGGGAAAGTGCAGTAACCCCAATTTTAATTTGTGTACTCGGGTGTGCTATTTCATAAATGGATATTGAGAATCATCAGGGGCGTGGATCCATCTCCAAAAGTGTGGGGGGGGGACTTTTCACTATTTGTGAACCGCTGTCCTGGTGGAGGGGTCTAAGAGGAGGGGTTCCCCCTCCCCTTTTGGAAAATTTTTGCTCATGTAAGACGGGCTAGATGCAAAATGGTGCTACATTTGGTGCTAAATTTGAATTGAATATAGCACCTTTAGGAAGCTTTTTTTTTTTTTTATTTTGCTTGCTTAAGTGAATTTTTCCTTGGGGTAAATCAGAACTACACTTCGTGAAGTGAGTGAACAGTAAATTTTTAGACTTTGCACCATATATGAATCGCTTTCCTGGCCGGGAGGGGTCTAAGGGGAGGGGTGTCCCCTCCCCTTCGAAGAAAAAATGAAATTGGAAGGTGCCTAAATGGCAAATGGTGCCATGTTTGGGCGAAATTTAGCTTTAAATATGTAGTGTCAATTCGTAATCACAGTTTTAGTTTACATCATTTTTGAAAAAGTGGGCGGGACTTTTCAGTGATGTCCCCCCTTCCAAAAAAGTGAGGGGACGCGTCCCCCCGTCCCCTTCCCATGATCCACGCCCTTTTCAAAACCGAGTGAGAAACATATTGTCTCATGATTCTGAATCATGAGACAATATGTTTCTCACTCGGTTTTGAAATTTACGTACAGAATAATTCCTTGGTTTACTTTGAACATGTAATATTTATGTTCTAACATATTAAAGATTATTGAGGTAAAACGAGCAGATATTTGTGAAATTTAGTTGTTGTTTCAAAATAAGTTTGCCGCAACTGCTTGTGCCCTTTAAAATTAAAAGTTTCTTTAATTACAAGCTCATTGAGTCTAGCTAATAATAAAGGTAATCATAGCCTTTTTATCTTTAACCAGGGTATATGCTGTTGTACTCAAGCAGTGTATCTTGTAGGAGGAACAGGGTTTGTTTCTCAGGAAAAGAAACTCACATAAGAACGCATCTACGGAGGGGGTCCGGGGACCCCCTCCTTTTTGCAAAAAAGGAGCCCTTATTTGCAATTTATAATGTTTTTTGGCCTTCAAATCACAATTTGGACAGTGACATTTTCACCATTTCAGAATTTTTACTAAAGGAGGAGGGCACTTTCCCCCGTGTCCCCCGCAGACTACGACCCTGTATGTTCAAGAAAACAAAAGCCTATCATTTATCATAAGGCGGCCCAAAATGCCCACGGTAGAAAAGGTGCGGGGGCTAAAGCCCCCCTAGCCCCCCGTCTCCGCCGTCGATGAGAGTAGCTCACATTTCACAAAACGCAGTGTTTGGATTACACATTATAGCCTTGTATGTTCACTTGGATATGGCTTTAAGCAATAGACAGATAGAGAGGAGCAGTATGCAGTTGTGTGAGGAGCTACAAGTTGGGGGATTGCAACTGTATGGGATGACGAGATTTGCCCATTAATATTTGTACATACATTCTGTATTATTTTACATTTATTCCAGGGTTTTATTTTTCAATTAATTTATAAGGCTTAATTAGTGAGATAGTGTCTTCTCGTAGTATTTCGCCCGGTCGTGTCTGTTTTACCCTGCCCGTGACAACCTATAACCACTCTCATATCGTTATCTCTTCAAGGATTTAATATCACCAAAGAACAGCTAGATAACATTTCCTTTTCATCACGTTTTTAAAAACTGAGTTTAAGTTTTCTTGACAATAAAGCCAGTGTATCATTTTTGCCCATTGTGATTTTGATATCGTCCACATAAAATCTGCATATTATGCAAGCAACTGGTAGCCTATCAGTCCCATGCATCTTAAGTACTCGGAATCACAAGACTCTTAGTGATTACTCAATGAGCCGATGTGATGTTAATGTGACCATAGAAAATTTTGTCGTAGTTTTACAGGCCCATAAATTATCAAGAAACTATCCACCCGCCAAAGAGATAAATCACGTTAGCATCATAGTTCTGTTTTAACTTTTACACTTTTATTTGTACTTCAAACCCGATTTTTTTTTTTTTTGGTCATGCGCAAAAAGAAAGAACTCCTTCAGTTGGACAATAATTACCACCATGTTTATATTACAAAACATTTAATTACATAATCTTTTTATAGCCTCGGCCCAACGGTCATTATAATCAAAACCTCTTTTATACACTGTTAACTCAGTACGACTTAAGGCTGTTTGAGATTGTTTCCTTGATAAGCGCACACGAAGTGTTACTTGGGTGGGGGTGGTTAAAATCATCCGATTTCATTTATTTCTTCGATACTTTAAATTGTCGCCGCAAAATGGACCCTATCGAGGGCGGGCCTTTGAACAATATAGCCTACTTTTCGACTCTTTGGTGACGCAGTTAGTTCCATTCCTAGTACTCCTTTTAAACGTTGTGCCCATTTTGGATGATCTACTTTTCATAATTCGTCCATCATTGAAGCTTTTTTCACAAGGTCATGGCGGCACGTGCACTCTCACTATATCCATATACATATACCCATATACATATTGATAATGCCCTTCACCTAAGAATACTTATTATTGAAGAAAATTATCACAAGAGGTTTCCGGTGGTTTTCTAATGGTTTACATCGAACGATTTGAACGACCATCCGGTGATCGAAGATCACAGAGTTCCAGAATTACTACATTTTTAGAAAGGTTACCAGATTCCGCGTCCGTCGATTTGACGAACGAGGAATTTTCACTTTTTCGTTTCCCGTGTTAGTTTAAGTTAGTTTGTTGAAAATTAAGTTGTTATTCGACGATTAAGTTTTAAAATTTACGACATCTTCCCGAAAATGGAGTTGAAAGTTTGAAACCTGTATCACTGGAAAGAAAACGAATTATTTAACTATTGTCGTAGGCCTATGTATGAATTCCTTGCTAAAATCTGTATGTTGACAGTGATAGTGTTGCCCATATTCAGCCTTCAGAATTCAAGCAAGTATTTCAGTCTTTATAATCCAAGCATGTTGTCGTGGATTCCAGTTTAGCTCGGAAGTTTGAAGCTGGAACTAGTTTTGGGTTGTATATTTCTTGCTCCAATACGTTAATCATAGATGCAAAATGTTCTTTTGTCGCAAGAGAATCACACCGCCAGCTGGGCCTTAAATAAGAGTCTTGCCTAGTTACCACATGGGATGATCGAAACAGTGGCACCGGTATGGTGGGGGCGCGTTTCCCCAATTGATTACTGATTTTTTTTTTTCGAATTTTTTAAAATGATCCCAAAAGCTATTTAAGCTATAGACTTTTGTAGGAGTAGGGTGACGTGTGTTTTCGACCAAGTGATGGATCCATTTTAATCATTTACTATCACAAATGGTTCTCAAACTATCAGAATTTTCGCTAATCCTTCGCAAATGCGCGAAGCCAGCGAAATTTTTGGGGTAAGCCTACAGTAAAAAGAATATGTACTTATTTAAAGCTTATATAGGTCAATTGTCCGGGCAGTTGGTCCCAATCGGGCACAACTCACGTTGTACTTCCCTATTCGAGTCACTAGCCGTGCCGTACCGCACGACAGACACAAGAGAACTTTCACGTTTAGCGAAATGAGATGAAATTCCCGACATTTACATAAATCCATGCATTCTACTTATAAAGTTATTTAAAAGATGGAAAGGGTTTGTACTTTATTAGCTATAAGTAACAGAACTGAGGAAGCGTGGACAAAGCGTACTGAAAATTTGGGGTTTTATCGCAGAAATTACCCTTTTGAGAGCCAAAATAAGCACACCGACCATGGGCGGCGACAGAATTTTCCCGACAGGGGGCCGGGTCATGCCAGCGACCCCAAGTTCCGACAGCCCCTATGTTCAGGGGGAAGGGGTGGTGAGAAGGGGGTATGAAGGAGCCTAACTATCCCATGGCATTGCAGGGCATATTTTGCACAATATCACTTAATACCTCGAAAGCCGAGTTGCGCACTGCTTTTGACTTTTGAGTCCGGATTGTGAAATTGCAAAGCGCGCGAAAATACTTGGTATGGCTTACACAAAAAACGTATGTAATCATTAAGAACAAAAAGAAAAAAAAATAAACTGTAGGGGATGTAGACCGTATCGGGGATAACATACACTGTCGAAACCACATGACACACACAAGAGAACAGCAACTAGGCTTTGCGATATGGGATGAAATTTACGACCTCTACATAACCTGTATACTCTGCCTACATGTTACATGAAAAGGTTGACAGGACTTAACCTATCTAGCTCCGCGGAATGGAACCAGTCACTGAATGGAACTATTGAAAAAACTGGATGTGTTTACTAGCGCGCAAAGCGCGCCGAAAATTTTGGGTTCTTCCTAAAGAAATTGTCCTCTTGAGAGCAAAAACAGGTAAGCCATCGAATACTGTTAAAATGGCTTAAAATCGCTAAATAAGCTAAAAAATCACTCGTTTAATCGGCTTAATACGGCTTAAAATCGCTAAATAAGCTTAAAAACGCGTTTAATCGGGTTATAACTGCTATTTTCGCGCGCTTTGCAATTTCACGATCCAGATTCAGAAGAACACTATCAGTGCGCAACTCGGTCTCTTGAAGTATTAGTTATAGCACTTTTACATCCCCTTTTCACCACCCCCGCGACATAGGGGCTTTCGGAACAAGGAGTGGCTCGTATACCCCGGCCCCCTTGTTGGGTCGCCGTCGGGGACTGCGTACTTTATCGTATCGACTGAGACTCCCCGACAAAACTGTAAAAATTCCCCGACGAGGGGCAGCTTCCCCGCACCACCCCTGCATCCCTCCTCTCGCCGTCTTTTTTTTTTTTTTTTTTTTTTGCTCTCCTACATTTTTTCAACATCGCCCATCGCGTACCCAAAATTTCAGTGGGGGCACTCTTCCCCCTGCCCCACCCCGCTGGCTATGCCACTGGATGTGACATATCCTGTACCTGTACTCTCCCTTTCGCTTATTCCTCATTCCCGGTATCTGTTCGTCTGGATTCTGGTTCACAATTAGTAAAATAAGGTCGTTGTAAAAGTGATTGGCGTCATACTCTATAGTGTCATTTGGATGTCAGGAAATAAGCATCATGTTGGTGCCCCTCCCTCCTTTGTGTAATTAAGCTTGCAGGAGGCCCTTTACCGATCTCTGCCACCCTTGGATACCTATTTAAAATGTACAATGAAGCAAAGGAAACATCAAGAATGTTTCTGTGGACTCCACGCAGGTATTTTTGCGTGAAAATTGCCCCAGATAGAAGACAGTAAAGTAGCCAGGAGGTGAGTTTGATGAGGTTTGTTAACAACATGCCCTTCTCTTAGACAACATACCCTCCTATTTCACCTGACCAAAAATAAGAATTCACTGATTATGGACATTTTTCATACTTACGATCAGTTCCAAAAATTTCCCCAAAATAGCACCTTTTTGCATCTAAGGCACCTTAAATTAACAAAAATTTCTCAAAAAGGAGGGAGGAACCCCTCCCCAGGACGGCGTATAAAATCGCAGGAACATATAAATAGTCACAATTTACGCAGACGGGGGGGGGGGGCTGAGGTCGCATTACGACGTCATCTGTGGTGCCTCCACTCACCAACTCCTGGCGGCGCCACTAGATCGAACAAACAGGTAGTCCGGGCTCTAGCCTGGGGGAGCACGTCGAGTCACTTGAATCCCCCTGCAAACAACCCTTTTTACGCGACTGGAGGTACACAGACTTCACTACAAAGATGCTAAGAAGGGGAGTTCTTATCGGTTTCCCCCTTACTTTTTAGAAGACATATTTAAACAAAAAATGAAAGCATATAACGCATTAGAAGGCTTTCTTAACCCGGACTTGCCTGTGCAACCGACAATTTGATTTTAAAAAAAATTAAAGTATCTTAGTGCACAGCCTGTATGCAACTTTTATCACAGAACAATTTAGAGAACTTTGCTTGCAAATATGTATGGCTCACGCTCCATACCTGTTGCCCTTTATCAGGCCAATAGTACACGGAATAAATAATCCTCCCGATTTTTTCAGATAAACAGACGTAAACTTATATAACCCCGATCCTTCAGTAGAGACTGGTCATTCCCGAGTGGATGATCATGAGGCAATTATGTTATTTGTAGCTTGAGAGCGTCGTACATGGGTTAAAAGTAAACACGTTATCCGTCACAAAATTTTAACAAAAAGTTTTTCGACACGCTAAATCGTCTACAGGTGAGTAAGGTATATCTCCTGAGAGTAAGGATGCTACATTCAGGATATAATCTCAAAACTGCAAAATTTTCCACCAGTTGCGCCCGCGATGTAGGGTTGGCGTCAGGTGGGGCAGAGGGCCATGACCCCGTCGGGGAAGGCTGCCCCCTGACCGTCGGGGAATTTTTAGTTTCGTAGGGGAGTCTTTAGTCGATACGATAAAGCATGCAGTCCCCGACTGCGACTAGTCGACCCGACGGTTTACTCTTTTTTTTTTTTGCTGTCAAGAGGACAATTTCTTTACTAAAAACCCAAAATTTTCGCGTGCTGTTTCTTCAATAGTTTTATTCCACATAGCTAGATAGCGCAAGTCCTGCCCACCTTATCATGGAAGTACTACCTCCGAGGTAGTACTTCCATGACCTTATCAAGTAACATGTAGGTAGACCACACAGTTTATTCGAGCTAGAGTTCGTAAATTTCATCCCATATCGCAAAGCCTAGTTGCTGTTCTCTTGTGTGTCTCATGCGGTACGGTCAATTGGTGAGCGACTCATGGAGCCTCAAAGTTTGGCCATTACATCGGGTAGTCCGGGCGGTTCCGATACAATGTATGTTATCCCAATGTATACCTCTACAACCCCTTAAGTTTTCCTTTTTTTCGTTCTTAATGATTACATCTGTGTTTTGTGTAAACCTACCAAAAATTGTCGCTCGCTTCTCTCGCTTTGCAACGTTTCAGATTCACATTTCAGATTCCTATCAGTGCGCAACTTGGCTACTGCCGTATTAAGTGATATTATGCAAAATATGCCCTGTAATGGTTTGGGATGGTTAGACTCCTCCATATCCCCTTCTCACCACCCCCTCGAGACAGGGGCTGAGAACTTGGGGTCGCTGGCACTGCCCGGCCCCAGTCGTGGAAATTCTGTCGGCACCCATGGTAGGTTCACTGTTGTGGCTTTCAAAAGGATCATTTCTGCTATAAAATCCAAAATTTTCGGAACGCTTTGCCCCACTGGCACTATTTCCTCAGTTCCGTTACTTATAGCTAAATATAGTACAAACCATTTCCACCTTTTCAGGTAACTTAATAAGTAGAATACGTGGATTTATGTAAATGTCGGGAATTTCATCTCATTTCGCTAAACCTGGTTAACCTGGTTCTCTTGTACGTGTCTACCGTGCGGTAGGGCTCGTGACTCGAGGAGAGAATTACCATGAAAGTTACGCCCGATAAAAACCAAATGCCTGGACATGACTAACCTATATATCCTTTAAATAAGTACAAATTCTTTTTAGAGTAGGCTTACCCAAGTTTAGATTCCGGGAAAAACAATAAATCAGCGCAGCGCGGAACTACGTTCCTCTAGTACCGTATATACCAGGTTTTTGCAATATGTGCCCGGCAATGGCATGGTTTGTAAACAGACTTTCTTCAAATCCCCCTTACCAACACCAGCGACGGCATCGGGGCTGTCGAGGCTTCGGCACTACCCCCACCCGTCGAGTGCAAATCCTGGCGCCACCAATGTCGCGATGTCGCCACCATGTGTATCTAGGATACACGAAACGATTTGGTATTCGTTTTCAGCAATCATCCTCATAAGCTGAATTTCACAAGTTGAAAACCTGATGAAATCCCACTCTAAAAATGTCTTAAATTTCTGTACATTTACAGAAGAAAAATTAAAAAAATACAAAAGGAAAACGGATAAAGTGCTGTCAATTTTTTGAGACAAATTGACAGCACTTTCTCCGTTTTCTTTTGTTTTTTATTTTTTCTTCCGTGCAGGTACGCACAGTTTTTACAGTGCTGTCGGATGTGAGACTTCATATATCAGGCAAATCCCGCTGCTTGCTTACACATGCTTTAACATTTTACGGTTTATTTATTGACACATCTGACTTCATCATAACTCAAGATGAGCCGTTCCATTAGAAGACATGCATCCAACCCAAAGCGAAAACATTCCACTAAATTTTTAAAATTTCTAAACATAGAAACAGTTTAAAGCTGTTCCTTACTAAAATAGCATTACGTTACACTGAAGTCACATTTCATGAAGAAAAATTTCAAAGAGGAGGAGCACCCTTTGGGAGGTATTTTTTCTGTCAACCAGGGATGTATTTTTGACCAAAAAATTGTCGCTGCGTGCCACCCATAGCCTTGTCCAAGACGTTAGTTACTTTTCTTCCGTTCGCAAAAAGAGAGGGCGTATGTCAACTGAACTGTTTGTTACTTAACGAAAGATAGAAGAGACAGGTAGAAAGGAACTATAGCGTCTTGGACAATTGGACAAGACCAGTGGCGTACGCACTAGGGGAGGGGGAATTGGGCCATGCCCCCCTCACGGATGCCAATTTTTTTTTTTTTTAGATCCTAAAAATACGTAATTTTGTAACACAAATTTTACTTCAAAAGGTAGCATATGTGACACCAGATTGCATGTAAGGACAACTAATTTTTCAAAAATTTTCTAAGGGGAGAGGTTGTCTCCCCATGTCCCCTTTACTGATGCCAGTGTTTTTTATTTCCTAAAAATACGCAAATTTTGTAACACAAATTTTACTTCAAAAGGTACCATATGTGGCACCCGATTGCATGTAAGGACACCTAATTTTTCAAAAATTTTCAAAGGGGGGCATCCCTCCCCTTAGACCCCTTCCCTAGGTCGGCGATCACTGATGCCCTTTTATTTTAGTTCCTAAAAAAATGCAAATTTTGTAACACAAATTTTACTTAAAAAAGCAGCATATGTGGCACCAGATTGCATGTAAGGACACCCAACTTTTCAAAAATTTTCGAAGGGGAGGGGGACAACCTTAAGCTGGCTTTCCATTTATCCGTAATCCGTCATACGTCTTGCGTCATCCGTCATTTGACTTACGTCAAATCCCTTTCCATAAATACGACACGATCGATACGATTTTACTCTCTTTTTGACGTGGGGCATTGAGGTACTATTACAGTCATCATAATGAAAAGTAATAGAAAGGCGTGTGAACTTCTTAACACTACTATGGTTATGTACCAGTCCAAATTTAGCTTTTGTCAGCCCCAGGTTAGTATAAACACATGTAAACACGTAGCACTGACCTGTTATGATCCCCTCTGGTGCCACTACATCGGCTATACTGCCCGAACATTAGCAATCTTGATGGCATCCGTATGTTCTTTACTTCTGACGTCCTACAAACAATGCTTTTCCTGAACTTAAGCGCTCAACTTCTCGAGAAGTGTGTTTTACCTTCATTTTGTGATCACAAGCGCTTGTGCTAGGGGAGATCCCCAGAAAACGACGTCATAATGTGGAATTGACGTACGTCAATCCGCAAAATACGGATCTGGTAGCGATTAAATCGGAGACGTACTACGGACGACGGATGGCGGATGACGGACGACGGATATATGGAAAGCGCATAATTATATTACTATAAAGGCGAATTTTGCGGATGACGGATCGAAAAAAACGGATATATGGAAAGCCAGCTTTAGACCCCTCCCCCAGGTCGGCGATCACTCAATATACTGCATGCCCCCTTGAGAGAAATCCTGCGTACGCCACTGGACAAGACCATGCCACCCTTTGCCCATTGTTAGCATCTTGTATCGTACATTTAACTATGCAAGACGCTCCAGCGTCGGTAAATCCTAAACACCAAACAATTACGACCCTTTTATGTGTTAGCGAGGATAATCTATAAAAGGGAAACGTTGCTTTTCTTTTACAGAGACTTTCATATCTTTTAGACCAATATTAATTGATACAGAATGATAGACAATTCAAAATAAGGCAGCACCGTAGCTTCCTTTTCAAGGAATATGGTTCTCACAGGAAGAATTCAGTTTGTTGAAGCACAAAAGTAGTTTTTCTCCCAGGGCCGGATTTAAGCATGGGCTAGGGGCACGAACCCAGGGGCCCCACAAAATTACATAGTGTATTTTTTGGGTAGTTGTGGAGATCATCTGTGCTTATTTTCGTTTTGTAGGCTTACATGTACGTAAGACGGAAATCTATGAAGTTAGGGGGGGGGGGGGTTGTGAAAGTGACCAAAACCTCAAACCCTTTGCCTTTCTTCCGTGACTTCACTGGCGGATCCAAGGGGGCCAACGGGGGCCATGGCCCTACCCAAAGGTGGGCCAAAAATTGCTTCCGAAAATTCGGTGTCGTTAAAGTTACAGATTTGCCACAGACGTACAAACGTTTTATGATTTGACGAGGATAATGGCTTCATACAACGGAAGTAACGCTTCTGAAGTTACTTATAGGGTGTAGACTGCCATATATAGCGCGTAGCTTGGATCTCTGTATAGGATGATAGTGGAACTTCGGGTCCGAGTGGCCCAAATGGCAACGAAGGCGTCTCGATGGCGGGATAGCATACATTTCTCCTGAGGGTATGTTGTACAGAAGTCTTATGAACTGTTGGGCCCCAGAGGCAACTTGAAAGCCACCAGATGCTTGGAAAATTAACAAATTGTGGACAATCGTAGTGATACTAAATTATCACAAAATTCTGGTCAATGTAATAAATCAGCGATAGGTAGGGATGATATATAACACAGTATACAGGATGTCCATTATAGTCCATTGAAAACACTCTTAACAGTGCACTGCTTTAAGGTTAGCATTGACAAGTTCTTCTAAAACTGTTGTGGTAGAATCTAATTGTACTGGGCTCGTTAGATGTTGGTTGGTTTTTTGCCTTTAATAAAGGGCTTACGGACTTCAGGGCATTTTATGGGGGTTATGGACTTCAGGGAACCTTATGGGGCCTTAGCCCTCCTTTACCCTTTAACCTGTTCAATGTTATGTTATGTTATGTTATGTTATGTTATGTTATGTTATGTTATGTTATGTTATGTTATGTTATGTTATGTTA
>WURT03088765.1:0-12792 GCA_009936505.3 Holothuria glaberrima | reverse complement strand
ATTTATATAGGATTTACAAAAGAAATATTAACATTGTGCAATACTCCACATCATTATTTTTGCGTAGGCAATGATGTGCTTCAGAAACCATCACACTTTGAAAATGTATATTTTGAGAACGGTAAAAGATATTGAAATAGTAATCCAATGGATTTTTCATTGGAGGACTCAATTTTTTAACTGACAAGTGAATCAGCTCTTTTTGGTGGCATGCATGTCACCAGACCTTTAACACATGCAATTCAGACTGATTGCGTAGAGCTCTCTTTATCTATTACGTAACACTATTTGTCAGCAAGTGTGGATAAATCGCTGAGGATATTCACAGATCATTACTCTTGGAATGTCGGAACCCATGATGACTTTAAGGAAAGTTTCTCTGCTTTTACTCCATCCGTAATAGCTCCATGGTATTAGCAAGTAGGTATTTCAATTCCTGTTCCTTACAGATAAAATCATAAGTAGAATATATTCTTTTCGGCCAATCTAAAATGGAAACACGCATCACAGAACCATGATGTGGAGGTCTGGAGATTCAAGGGGTTGTTCAGATTAGTTTAAGTGTTCCTTCTGGGAATGTTACTCCCTCAAGGAGTAGAAGCCCCTTAGGAGTAACGTTTTTCTTCGTCCTTTGGCATGCAGCAGAAGGGATTTTAGAAACGTTCCTACTCCCACCAAATCCTCACATTTTGCTTTCTAATGTGTCACATTCTTTTCTCGAGACATGCATATCATGCATGATATCATGTCACAAGGTTAGGGTTAGGAAGGGGACATAAAATAAGGTTATGATTATGAGTCTCGTGGCTTCATATTATGCATGATATCATGTTGTGGATTGGGTGACTATAAACTGCTAAACTTTTATTTTGGCCATTCTGAAAAGAATTTTGTTCTAGCCATACCCGAACGCCTGGTTCCCACACTGACGTTTTTTTTTAAACAAACCGTATGAAAAATTTTAGAAAAACTATATGTATCAGACAGGCGCTTTTTATTGAGAAAAAGTACATAAACCTGTTTGTCAGGTAATAAAATGCTATGATAAAACAAAAATATTCTAATTGATTTTGTGTGTGCATGTGTGGGTGTGGGTGTGGGTGTGTGTCAGGGTTGTAAACCGAGCCCACCGTAACCCGATTCCGGGCCAATTCCGATTCCAATGGCCACCGCCATTCCGGGATAATTTCGAGTCAAGTACCCTCCGATTTCGAGCCAATTCCGATTCAAGGTTTTCCAGTTCTGGCCTATTCTGAGTCCGGTCATTTGACAATGTAGCACCTGATATACAGATGCCCTTTTGCATTGTTTACAATTACACGTATGATGAAAATGAGAACTTTTCAGGAGGCAATTTCATACTCTTCCTGACCCTGTAATTTAGTTGAATTTATGTGACCTCTTACTTGTTAAATTGTGCACCATAAATAATATTGCCTATGTAACATTAATGAAACTTTCATTTTGTGGACTCGACTGGAACAGGCTTGGGTCGAGTCCGAGTCCACCTGAGACCATTCCGGGCCAATTCCGATTCCGTGACCTCCCATTCCGGACCAATTTCGATTCCGGCCAAAAATGGACTCGAGTCCGAAATCGAGTGCGAGTCCGGACTCGGATGTTACAGCCCTAGTGTGTGTGCGTGTGTGTGTGCACAATTTACTATCTTGAGACCAACACATGTAGCGCCATTGCGTGGTGAAAGCCTCAGATGTTTACAAAAACGACCTATTGACCCGGTCCCATTTTTGAAGGCCATCAAAGGATAAGCTTACTTCACCGTATTGGACTATATACATGTTGCTGTAAAAAGGAAAAAGAAAAATGGAATGAGTCTATACTTAAATTTCTCAACTCATGCAGTAAGAAAGATATTGTAACACGATTCTCAAGAACCAATCATGACATAAGATGGCCGGGGACAATAATTCAAATTGGGTTGAATGCATTTCCCCCTCTAAATCAAATATGTCTTCCCTCCTTGAAATCTAAATTTGTTTTTAAAACATGAAACTTAAAATTAAAGAATGCTTAGATGCAACTAACAAGGTGTAAAATGTGTCATTTGCCCCATTTTCTTGCAAGGCCTAAACGCAATGTCTGTGCACCAACTGATGATGGCTACCCCAGTTCGGATTAAGAACGCTAAGAGAAACTTGCACCGGGTACCAACCTTCTTGAAGGGGTGCCATGCATGTCACAGCCGAAGAATTCAGTGAATAATTAAAAGTAAAGATCATGTTATGAGTCCAAAGTTTCACCAAAGAAGACACCATTTTGGATCTAGGAAAACTTAGAACAAGAAAAGTTTCTCAAAGAGTCACATTAGAGGTGAAATAACCCCCCCCCCCTTCTTGGTATATCCTCTTTAGTTACACCCTAACAGGATGGAAACAATCACTGAATAATAAGGATTCCTAAACATATAATCAATTCAACGCTTTACGAAGCTACAGAAAGATAGCATCATTTTGCATCCAAGCCAACTCACATAGACAAAAATTATCAAAGAGTATAGGATGTTGCCCCTTTCTCTAAGATAGCACCTCTTGCCTTCCGCGAAGCCACAACATAAAAACAATGCCACTAATTTATGACAATTTGTAACAATATGTTCAGTTCAAAGCTTTGCCAACGATGGTACAATTTGAACCCAAGCAAGACCTTACATGAACCACCCCATTCACGATGGTTCCCAGAACATGTGAAAAAGGAAGGGTCCGCCTGGGTTTTAACTGTCCATAGGCATACTACTTTGTGTTCCATTTAGACAGTGTCATGAACGCCCCCCAGACATTTCGCTCAGGCTACGGCCCTGACGTGTCACCATGCAAATGTAGGTGAAATGGGGATCGCAGCCGGCTGCGAACTATCTCCCCTTTCTGATTAAAATACTATTTGTTTAATATACCTACATTTTAATTTCTAACCGCTAGATTTCTGTGTGCAAACTTAACCTGTCCATGGTGGAAACGACCACTTTTATATGTCCTGGAGGCATATGTGTATACCATGGAAGTACGAATTCGGAGATTATTTGCACACCATATCCCCTTCAACACTCTTCTGGCGTAGTGGAGAACCATACATGTACACCAACAGGTATGACAACGCATCACTTTCTCCGAATTCACCACAACACGAAATAAAATGGAATGGTGATTACAATTACTAGGAAGGCGAGTCGATGATATAAGTGATAAGAACTCTTAGTATTCGCCTTTGAAATACGTATGCTATCCAAAGATGCACCCCGGTACCCCATAACTGCATTTCGTGCTCCTTTCCAAGAATGAGGGCCCTTTAAACGGTAGATAGATGGCAAGGCTGGACCAAAGAATACTCGAAACGCCAATAATGGATCTTTAAAAAGAAGATCGGCAAGCCTAGGTCGGACTCCAATCTTGTCAGCCAGGTCATCTTCGTAGGATAAAAAAGACACCTGAAATAATGAATAAAACGTAAAGAACATTGTGGCTTGGGGAGTGTATGCTAGAAAGAATACAAAAATAAACATAAATTCCTATTTCAGCACAATCACATTTAGATGCATGTTAAGTGACGTATACAAAGGGTAGCGCGTGTCCTCAGGCTTGAAATTTTGTTGTGCCACCATTTCCCAGCCCCCTATACTGTTCGATAGTAAAAAAAATGTTCAAACGCAAATAGATTTGTAGGCTACATGATTACCAAATGCTGCTCTGACACTTTTCCAAATAGCGATTCCACAGAACTGCGGGACAGGATTTTGGTGTGCGTTGTTTTTTGTCACAGTAAAATGTCATTGATAATAAAGACGCGTACCAGAACTCTATATGCCACACCCTTTTGCAAATGCTATTTAGTAAAGGGTCTGTGTCAGTGGGACTAAATTTTCTCAAAAGTGTACAGTGCATATCTTTGTGATGGGCTTTGAGTGGGTCCATTCTTGAGATGCATAGCATCGTAGATGGGAAGTGTATCATGGTATTATTTTTCCATCATCATTATAACCAAGATCTCTGGGACAGCTTTGTCCACTGATACTTTCCATTCCATTCGCTTCCCTGCTCAACTTGATTATTTAACACTGTCAATTTAACACTGTCAATTTGATCCAAAATTGGGTCAGGAGGAAACCGACTAAATTCATTGAGTCAAATAATGACCCAAAATAAACTTCATTTGACCCAAATTTGGTAAAAATTTGACCCCAAATGGTTCAGTTCCCTCGTGACCCAAGTGTTCATATCCAACCAGTGCCGTCGGTAGGTTTCTAAAATGGTAGAAGTGCATGGGGAGCTGAATCAATAAAATTCCGAGTTCTGATGTTTTTCGGGTAATTTTAGACATATTTAGATAAGAATATCTTCAAACTGAAAATTTTAGGGCTGCATTCCCGGCCCCGACTCGACGGCCCTTCCAACGCTATCTTCACAAATTGTTGAGACTGTGATTTGCGTTGCCTTTCAACTTGCACCCAGTGAGCTTTAAGTTAAGGTGTGGTGTAATTACGACAGACCTTGCAATGGGAGGAGTAGGATAAGGCGGGAAGGAGTTTTACACGACATTATCTTACAAATTAACTTTGAAGTTATGATCTCCCGGTCATTCATTCCCCCATAACTATCAGTCGGTGAGTAAGATGCGTTGTACCCGGGGGGGGGGGACTTAAATGCAACCATTAGGGCCACATGCAGCCCTAAAGCCCCTAAATCCGGCCCGAACTGATTTGATCAGGTAGTCGGAAGGCTTCTTATATCGAGGGGGATAAGACTAATAAGCTCCTTGAATTTCGAATTTTAAGTCACCTCTTGGTTCTCCTCAGGGCATGGGAAGTGGGTTCAGCTCGAATAACTTTTAGAAACACATTTCAAACTAAAAATGAATGGAGGCTGCATCTCTCACACTCTCCCCGCGCTCCAACGGCCCTCTTTTCAGTTTAGACATAGTGATTTTCGACTCAAAGCGTAACACAGTTGGGAAAATTACAAATATTCGTCCTGATTTGTACTTTAAATTATGTAGTTTGAAGTCCCTACTGCCTCAGGCTCAGATCGTCAACTGCTACGAACTCCTCTCACAGATATTACGTTTCGCATTTTTGCATATGAAAGTTGAAAATTTTACAATCCTGGATGTGATTGTAAGGCCCTCAGAACCGGGAAGAATGAATATAAGGGCTTCTTTTTTCAAATTTTCTGGGAGAAAGTACCCTGGAGATCCACTTAAAACATCTTAACTGTCCTTAAGCCCCAAGCCCGTTGGTTAATTAGCCCATATATGGATAGACCCGCCCATTGTCAGTACAAGAATATGTGATACAACCCATATGTACGAATTTCCATTGACACCGAACCCGACTGTTCTCGTTTCGCTCTCCCTCTACTTTGCATGGTCCCTCCGATGTATGAGGACCCGAACCTCTCCCACTCCTGAAGTCTCAAAACTACGAAAGTATAGCGATGTCAATGGTCGCTATATGCGAAACCATGTCAAATTGAACATCATCTATCAGTCTATAGCCTACGGTATTTCAGAGGTAAGAGTCCTACCAGAATGTCAATACTACAAGAAAGCGTTTCCTTTCGACAAAGAGACGATATGCCGTTGGGCTTTCGAGCTTATTTTGCTATGATTTTGACAACATTGTACTCAATTTGAGTAACTTGGTTTCGTATGCCCTATGTGGCAAGATTTTATAGTAGATAAACGGGTGAACTTTCCTACAGTACAAAATTTCGGCCAACAAGGTATTTAATTGTAAAAGAATAACAAAAGGGCTCATAGGTAATGTGCCCACAGTTATATACAGAAAATACAGATATTTCTTGACAACCTTAATTTCAGAAAGGACGAACGGTCGAAAGAGATGATTTTGATTCCTTGCCGAAAGCAGGCGAGGAATCTATGCGATGGCGATGTCGTGTGTATGTTTGTGTGTAGGTGTTTGTATATGTATGTGACACATAGCTTGTTAACACGATATCTCAAGATAGCAATGACCAACACTGTTCATGTTTGGTATATAGATGTCACCTTAAAAGAAAGAACCATATTGTTTTGGTGGAAGTCAAAGGTCATTTGAGGTCACCAGAGGTCAAAAACGAAAACCTTATAAACACGATATCTCAAGATAAGAATGACGGAAACTTTTCATATTTGGTATATAGATTTGTTATGTTGAGAGGAAGAACCTATTGATTTTGGTGAAGGTCAAAGGTCATCTTAGTTCACCGGAGTTTAAACTGCAAAAACCTTATAAATGACTTGTAAACACAATATCTCATGATAACAATGACTGGCACTTTTCATTTTTGGAATATAGATTTGTCATGTTGAGAGGAAGAACCCTATTATTTTTGGTGGAGTTCAAAGGTCATTTGAGATCACCAAAAGTTATGATGCGAAAAACATTGTAATCACGATATCTCAAGATAGCAATGACGGACACTTTTCATTTTTGGTATATAGATTTGTCATGTTGAGAGGAAGACCCGTGAAGTTAGTTAGTTAGATGGGTTTTAACGACACAGCGACACGAATGCCTTAAAAATTGTCCGCTAGGTAAAAAAAAAAGCAGGATGGGGTAAAATTCACTAAATGTCTAGACAAAAGCAAATGCGGGAGTCATGTTAAAATTTACTGTAAAGCTTACTTTCCTTGAGAAAGCCCAGAATAAGAGAAGGGTCAGTGTTCTCGAATAACGTTTCCAGGTTGGAAGACCCGTGTAGTTTTTGGTGGAGGTCAAAGGTCATTTGAGGTCACCAGAAGTTTTGCTGCGAAAAAATTGTAATCGCGATGTCTCAAGTTAGCAATGACCGACACTTTTCATACTTGGTGTATAGATTTGTCATGTTGAGGGAAAGAACGGTATTGTTTTTTGTGGAGGTCAAAGGTCATTTGAGGTTACCAGAGGAAAAACTGCCAAATCCTTTTAAACACAACATCTCAAGATAGCAATGGCAGACACTTCATATTTGGTATACAGATTTGCCATGTCGAGTGGAAGAACCGTATTGTTTTTGGTTGAGATCAAAGGTCATCTGAGGTCACCAGAGATTAAACTGCGAAAAAATTGTAAATGGCTTGTAAACACAATATCTCAAGTGTTAGGTGGAGGCCAAAGGTCATTTGAGGTCACCAGAGGTTATGCTGCGAAAACCTTATTATCATGATATCTCAAGATAAAAATGACGGACACTTTTCATATTTGGTATATAGATTTGTCATGCTGAGAGGAAGTCCCGTGTTGTTTTTGTGGAGGTCAAAGGTCATTTGAGGTCACCAGCAGTAAAGCTGCGAAATCCTTTTAAACACTATATCTCAAGACAGCAATGACAGACACTTTTCATATTTGATATATAGATTTGTCGTGTTGATAGGAAGAGCCATATTTTTGATGTCAAAGGTCATATGAGGTCACCAGAGGTCAAAACTGAACTTTGTAAACATGACATTACAAGGGAGGAAGCACAAACAAATCTCTTCTAAGAAATGTTAATTTCAATTTTTTCGTTATTTGTTTTTGTGGGGTTCAACATGAGAGGTCAGCAGGGGTCAATGTAAGGTCTCGTGTACGGTTTCAACTATGTGTAGTCCTGTCCTGATAAAATTCGTCCATGCACACAAAACCATTGTTGAAGGTTCGTAGAAATTAATGTTATACAGTGGTAGCGTAAAACTTGTGCAATGTCGCTGACAGAAAGAGTTTCTCCTCTTAAGTGTAGTAAGTTCTTATTCTATATAGTTTAGATCAGTACACACCTACACGATAGTCGCATTAGGGAAGAAATAACATTTAATGATACAATAGCTGTATATGCTAACGATTGTATTGAACACAGTGAGTAGACGTGTTTCTCAAGCAGGTGAAAAAATATCTCTCGGAATAACGAATGACAAAAGGACAATCGGTGAATCTCTGCAGCCGGTTTCTGGAAAATATTCTTTGTTCAGAATCTGAAAAAGATCAACAGAACGACTAGAAGGAACATGGACTTCCAAGGACGGAGCAGTGTAGACTTGTGGGATCCCACTTAATTTAGACTCGGGTATACGCAGCCTTTACTTCTGTGGCTACACCATTAACCCCTTCAGAGAAAAAAATCCTGAATACAATCAGTGAATTTGCTCACGTATAACGTAGAACCGACATTCCGTATGTAACAATATCTGACTTTTAGTACACCCTATAGCTTGATGTAAGAAGGGAATATGGTGCATTTTATAATCAAATCGCAATCTAACACTCGCGAGTAGTATGCCGGGCAACAGGCTGATTCCCAGACCAGTCCTTTGAACAATTACCACATGACCAATTGTCCACGGACACTGCCCTGGACTACTACCCCGAACCGGGTTTAATTCCTCCCGGCCTGTTCCCACCTCCTGCAATTCTCACTCTAAAAAATCCTTGAAATTTTTTAATGTTCCGCTGGGCGATTTATTTTCTCGGGGGAGTGGAGGCCTCCGGGTGGAAATGGTCAGTGGGTCAGAGTTGTCTGGTCACGAACTGTAAACCACCTGTACAATGGCAGAAGTGTCACCAGCTATGTACAAAGTCATTTGTATCCTATGTTCTCAAAGTCTACACCAATATTTCCCCTAGTGCATATTGATGCAATCTGATGTATATGTCTAGAGCCGGAGGGGAGGCTATCCAGTGACGTCAGAAGGTCGTCAAGATTGGGGGGGGGTGTTTCAACCATTTAAATAGCTTTAGTAATTTTGGTTGTAAAGTTACCTTCCCATTGGAAATTTGACTTCATGGCCCTGCTTCTTACCCAGAATTAACCGAGGATCCATAATTACCAAAATTAGGGGCAATGCGAACGACGTTTACGTTGAGAGCGGTCATGGCCTAACCCCCCCCCCCCCCCCCGGCTTAATAGGTCAGTGCATATACTCTTTTTAAAGATTCATGACACACACACACACACACATATATATATATATATATTCATATACTTACAAATATTTTGTCTTTACCAAACCTCTTCTGGTTATTTTCTCTAGTTTCTCGTATTTCGTCCATCATTTCATTGACTGGTGGAAGAGTACACTGACGTTTGAATACTTTCACAGCCCATCGTGTCTGCATTTCAAAACATGGGCCGTGAGGGCCAAACAATTCCGTGGCGCCGATACAAGCACACGTTGGATGTTCTAATCTTGGCGGGAAAACGTATTTGTACAACTCTTGAGAATGCATGTCCTCTAGGGAAAAAATAAATATACGATGCTTAGGACTAGTAAAGTAAAAGGAATAGAAAGTTGGTATCAACCACGTCCCATATAGCCTAAACGCTGCTTGATACTGACACGATAAAGTTACAAAGGGCATAGTGTTTTCCATGAAAAAACCCGGAAAAGTTGCGCAAGGCAAACTAAGACGTAGCTTTCTGGGACTTGGGCGGCCGTTTTGGATTTTTGGCTGCCATGTTGGATTTTTGCCGTTATGTCAAGTGAACACATGGATTCTCTGACCCTAAAAACCAGAATTATTGTCATAGGACCAACGGTACGGCAAATAGGCCTTCTACGTTTATTGAGATTACCCGGCGGCCATCATTGTAGAATTTACATAGAGAAAATTACTTTTCATGACTTTCAAACCACTGAGAACATTTCTATGTTTAAATTCCCAAATTTGGAGGTAAAACCTGAAAATTACGCAAGTAAACCCCAGGAGGTAGCATATTGGGTGATTTGGCGGCCATTTTGGATTCTGGCGGCCATTTTAGATTATAGGCAAATTTCAAGGTGACCTGAAAGCTACTTTTCTAGAGCAAGGTTTAAGTTACCTGAATTTACCAAGACAACCTAGAATAGAAAATAGCCGTTTTGACCTGGTGTGTACCTGTCTTAAATAATTCTAATATTCTTCAGGCATTCTATGCATGTGATTGATTTGAAGAAAAGCTTTGGTTTTGAAACGCCCTTGGAAATGACACCTGTATTTTGAGTGAAAGGTCTACTTTTGGCACAGTTACCTTTCAAAAGCGTCTTAAGTCAAGTCTTACAGTCAACAGGCTAATAACATACTCATAGTCATGAGATATTACTTGCAGAGTATAATATTCACCCAAGCTCACATTAGTAAGTACCTGACTTTACAAACATCTTAAAAGGAAACTTAATTATAGAAATAGCAAATAACTGCAAATTTTGAAATACAAAATTGCTTCACTGGTCTAACGCTCATTTTGCAAGCCCATTTTACGCCAACATGTTCAAAGCTTAACTCGATTGGGGAAAGGTAGACTGCGCAATTATTGTGATTGCACTATCTTGCTGTTCTCGGATTTTCTGGCTTTGTTTTCTTAAAACTATTGGATCTTTGGTAAGACCTTGATCATTGTCTCATTTGTAATAGTGTGTAATTGGTTACATCATTAGGTTCTCACGAAATGGTTTGCAAGGATATGGAAGTAACCCATTTTAAAGCCATCTACAAACATTTGAATATGAAAAGAAAAAGAAAAAAGAAATGTGAGTAGATCAGGACTGGCATGGCAAATTACTCATTCAACAATTCAAAAAAGTGAATATGTCTTAAAACGAATGTATCCACTATGGAAAAAATGACGAAACGACAGCTCGACTTGTGATTGTCCAATTTCAACCTGTGTAACGTAGTCCTGAAATGTTTTGAAGTTAGGCTAAGTCCCTTTAAAAAAGGGAATGATTTTTCTGCCATACCGTGTATGATGGCAGAATCGATGTACTGATTCGTCTTTTTGTAACCAGTTGCGAATATAACAACATCGACATCAACCGAACTTCCGTCTTTGAAAACAACTCCCTTTGAAGTGAAATGGTCGATTCCAGGCCTTGGTAGGATTCTTCCGAACATGACTTCTGCTTGCATGACGTCATTAACCATCGACGGTATATGAAGAAACCGTCTGCTACTCTGAAGACCAAGTTCTTGATGGTTAATGTTTGAAAAGAAGAAAAAAATGGCCAGCAAATTTTTGAACCACCCAGGCAGCCATAACATGAATCGTCTGTTAAAGACTGTGTCGTGTGGCACACCCCACGGTCCACAGCGACGAACAAGCCAAGCTCCATCCCTCGTGCTTAGGTATACCTGCAATGTTTTTTGTTAAATAAGAAAGTGTACACTGAAAAAGTGTCTGCACCAGCTTTTGAACACAGTGTTCTGGAAAATAGAAATAAAACAGTGCAACACTTACTAAAATAAATCGCTCAATCTCAATTTGAACAAAATAAATATAGTCAAGGTTTTCTCTTTGCGGTGTGTCTTGTAATACTACTGTGAAGTCGATATGATTTCATACGTGTATAATGTAATTATAAAAGGTGTTGATTTGCCTACTTATTCTATTTTCTTTTTCTGTTGCCTTAACAATTTAATCTGTTCAAAAATGTTACAAATGACTTGCCTTAGCTTTCCCATCCCATATTCATTGTTCTTTTGGTTTCTTGGTTCAATTTTATGTTATTTTTGAAAATACACTTCTTCTTCCAACAACTACGTGCATGCTGAATGTTTAAAGACACTTTCAAATCACTCAACGGATATTACGCTCGTGATTTTATCATTAAAACAGTGGCGTATCCAGGATTGTATTTATGGGGGGGGGCAAAACAGGCGCGTAGCCAGAGGGGTGGCGAAGTGGAAGTTTTTGCGAGGGAGCGAAGCGACCGAGCCCGAGCGCGCTTGCGCGCGAGGGGGAAGGTGTGGGAGAGGGTGTCCCCCTCCCACGGTGTTAATTTTTTGGTTTTTTAATGTGAAAATGTGATTTGGTGCATAATTTATACGGTATTTTGTATACATAAGGAGACATATTATTATGTATTTTATGAACTATTTTGTAGGAATAACCATATAGAAATAAAAAACATACATATTGCTGGCAAATAATTTATCATTCTACAAGTATGCAGAATCACATTACAGCTTCAAACAAGTGCAAGATGTTGGTTTTATACATAGACCTACCACTAAATACCATGTGTGGCTGATATGGCAGGCCTACAATTTGTCCCCTTACGGTATCGGTAGAGTTGGGAATTATGCTGTCAGTGCTCCAATGGGTTGGCGAGGAGCGCGAGAACATTTTGGTCCCAAATGCCTCCCAGATCTCTGGAAATGGTACTTTCCAGGCCTATTTACCCCATATAAATAGGTGAAACACTAGTAATATTGTAAAAAAATACCAGTTTTGCTCAAAGGGGGCGGCTGCCCCCTTCGCCCCCCTTGGTTACACGCCTGAGCCAAAATATGCCCCGACACTTTCTAAGCGGAGCGCCACAATGAATTGGCGCTGAGTGTATCGAAAAAATGTTGACAAAAATGCCTCCCAGATTGCAGGAAATGGCACTTTCTCTGTATTTTAAGTTGCGTTTAACCATTCTTAATTTTTGATATCTGATGTTATAGAAATCTGCAAGTGCGAACATTTCTTACAATAAATTACAATTTTGAGAGAATAATTTTGATTTCAAATCGTTTTTAGTGCTCTTTTTAGTGTGTTGTTTTCAACTGTGTGGGTGTCTTGTTTCCGACTGGGTGGGGGCCGAACATTGTTTCGGACCGCCGTCCTGGGGGAGGGGTCTAAGGGGGGTGTCCCCTCCACTTTGGAAAAATTTTTAATATTTAAGGGCCCTTAGACGCAATTTGGTGAAATATTTTGCAAATTTTAATGATCTGTTTCTGCTCTTTTCATTTTAACGATGATCGCTCCGGCTAAACATCTAGGCGGTTAAGATGATCAACTTTTTCATCTCGTTTCTTCAGTTCCATCAACTTGGATAGAATGCACAAATTAATGATTGAATAGT
>WURT03088754.1:0-12792 GCA_009936505.3 Holothuria glaberrima | reverse complement strand
AACGGCAGAAGGTTCCATTTTTAAAGTCTTTGGTATGACTCGACCTGGGAATTGAACCCGGGCCTCCCGCGTGAGAGTCAGATGCTCTAACCACTAGACCAAACACGCGGTCAGTGTTGTGTGTGTGTCCTCTACTGTTGTGCTGTAAAAACCTTTCTGTATAGTAGACAGAACTCGCCATAGTCCTTGAAGACATCTAAAGTTACAGTACTCCCTCTGTGTGTAGATGTCTTTTATGACCTCCATAGGTTACCCTACCTCAAAACAAAAAAATGAGTGTATATTATTATGTTTAGTTTGTCCCAAAAAAAAATCGTCATCTCAATTCTGACATGAATATTTTTTTGTTTTCTATTTTTTCTACCAGCATCTAGATGAACTAAACAAACAAATGCGACTACTGGAAGACGATTTAAGAAGGGTAGACTCTCGGTTAAATAAGCATCGGATAGCCTACTCATCAGCATCTATGTCTGTAAGTCTGGATCATACTTAATTCTTGCAACTCTAGCAAGGAAGAAAAATACAGCTTAAAAACTACAGATTAAAACTAAATGTTTAGAAATGCTGTAAAATTTGTATCAAAATTGAGTTTATGATCATGGAAAAGCTTGAAATTTGTTTTAAAATTTAAATACTCATTCCCAGATGTGGCATTCATTAACAATTTTAAAACTTTTGAAAAATTTTGTTTAATATTTTGGAAACAAAAGGAAAAGTAGCAATTATTGAGGCAAAGTGTTAGTCAGGCACAGGTTACAAAATTTCCGTCTGTGTGAAGTGACATTTGCCTACGTGGGTATTCCGTCAGCAAAATAAGCTTCACTTTGCATTACAGAGTTCCAAGACCATAGTTGTTAATTTTATAACATAGTCCTTGAAAACTCACCACGTAGCTGTGTCTATTTTTGGTTGAAAAAATGTTCAGGTACCCTGTGCAAATATTGTCAAGATATTATTAAATATTTACCAGTCAATATTTACAAACCAATTGTCATTATATCCTTCCTGTAATATAAAATATGAAAACAGGTGAGCTGACAGTTGCTGGTTTGATGTCTTTCTACGGTATTTTCATCAGAGACACTTGATAAATGGTGGTTTGCCTTGCCCTCACTTTACCTTTTTTATGCTACTAATTTTATCTGATGGTAGAATTTAAAGCTTCTCTAAGAGCAGTTTCTTTAAAATGAAATTGCGGGAAAATTTTCCTTAAAGGGAAAATGCAGTCACCTCAGTCAGAGTTAGCATGCCCCGTCATCCTACTTCATGAATGGCCTATTTTGATCATGTGACAATATTTTTGTTGGTGATTTGTGAAATTCAAGGAGAATTACTCCTTGCTTTACCATAAGTTTGTAATGGCTATGGCCAAAAACATCTTCAGAGGTGCTTGTGAAGCAGTAAGAGGAGATTGCAAGAGCTGATTTTTCAAAGCAAATTTTGGGGCGACTGCCCATTGCCTTTAAATTGGTTAGTATGAAATAGTGTGGGAAATTTGACAATTACATTAGATTTGATTTTTATGTCAAAGGAGTAGTATTAAGGGATGGGTTAAAACTAGACTAACTTGTATTTTATTTTATTTCATTTTGTTGAGAAGATCACACAAGCATCTTAGTGAAATTTACCTTTAGTTCATACGTGTGGTGTTTGAGACATAAAAAGTTACTTCTCGTCATCTATTTTTACTCATAGAGTTTTCCCGTCTCTAACAATGAAATCTTTCCTTCCACAAGGTAAGTATTTTAATACACTATAAGCATTTTGTCAACGAATAGCACCACATGGCAGTCTACTTTGGAATTCTCGTACTGACATTGTGCTAGCCTGGTTGTAATTCGTGATGTCCCTGTGTTCTAGATTGCCAAAGTAATGACATTATTTCCTCAGTTCCTGTGGATATGGTTTTGAACAAACTTTGACTGGATTTAGCATATCATCCTACACAATAGCCTGTGAAAGTGTAATTTTCGTTTGTGGATGTGAAACCCCTTGTTGCAAAGAAAAACTGAGAACATAGCTGTCAGAACAATTTTTTAAGTTGTACAGCCAAAACTGGGGTCTGGGAATGATTTATATAGGGGAGGGGTCTTAGGGGAGAAATTTTTGAATTATTACGTGTCCCTTAGATGCATTCTGGTGCTATATTTGTCAACTTTTGAAGGAACTCACTACATGTCAGCATTATCAGAGAAAGAGAATAATGCTTTTTTTAATATTCACTTTTCCATTTCTTTTTATTATTATTATTATTATTACTGTCTTTAAACATTCACTGAAAAGCGGTACGACAGATGCCTTACCTGCCGTTGCGGTTCCTATGCCTCTGACTGAAAATAACTTGTAGTAGCATTCTTTCCATATAAGGAACAATTCTATTAACAGGTTTAAAAATACCTGCATCAGACAAAAAATTGTATATTCAATCATGCTTTGTTTCTTTGTACAAAGCAGTAGCAATTTTGGGAGACCTCGCTAAGTAACTTTTACATGCAAACATAGTGTAGGATGTGTATCATTCAAAAATATGTAGAAAATGTAACTGAATTTTGGCAGCAAAAGATTTCACGTGAACCAAGTAAATAATTACAAGTATACATCTCTGAAATTATGGCACCTAGGTACAGTGATGTGTTTACAGATGCAGACAGGTGGTGTAGTTATAATCACTTGAGTACTATAGTATGAGTTGCTAGTCCAAGGCTTCCAGAGTGAGTACACAGTCTTGAGGAAGGGTGCCTGCCTTTGAAATTCTGTCAGAGTATGGAGTACCAGTGTAAGTATGAAGCTAAGTACAAGGTTAAGTACAAACCTGTGAATAAGAGTACAGAAAAATGTACTCAGATATGAGTAGATACTTAGAAAATGTAAGTATGTACAAGTGAAAAGATCTCCGTGACATAACATGAATGAACTGTTTCACACTTTTGTTCTAAATGTTATTAACATTATTTTGCAGCCAACAGGGTTCAATAATATCAGGAGACAATAAAGTGGATTGTCAACAAGATGGCTTCAATGGAAGTAAAAATGTAAGTAAACGTATAACAAAAATGTATGATGCAGTGTTCTCCACTAAGTCGTTTTGTCAGGGCATGCTGCCCAGACAAAATCTGAAGAGCGTGTGTCAGTGCCCAGCCCTTTAGTTGCCACCCGCCCAAAAACCTTGGCCGCCCGTACGAAAAAAAATGCTTTCACTTCTTTTGGAATGGTTTGCCAAGAGATTTAAACACTTTCTCTCTTCCCAAAAGTTAAGTATTTGAAAGAAAAAATACAGTCATGAATCATAATTTTGATCCCAGGTTCCCTCATATAAGCTACTATGATTTATATAGCTTTGATACTACTAGCACAAGTATGGCAATTGCAATCGATAACTTGCCGACTTCCATGTTTGTGGGTTTACCCAGGGCTCAAAATAAGGGACAGCATCCTAAAGCCCTTCAAAAATTGCAAACGCCAATGTCAGAAATGGCTGTGATGCCCTTTTAGTGTGCCGTCAGTTCTGTATCACAAAATTCCACTTGTGCTTTACTAAAACTACTAAAACTTACTAATGCTAGTCGAGTTAAAGAAAATATTGGGAAGGTTTGTTGAGAGTCTATTTCCATGCAACTGCAGAAGTGTGTTTGCCAACTGCAAGGACAGGGTGTACCAGAGTGGTGAAATGAAAAGATTGCTACCAGTATCACCTCTATCAGACTTTTGAAAAGGCTCTGACATGCATGCTCTTAATTACTTCCATATCCAAATTTCAGTAGATGTGAATAAACGTGGTAGGGGTATATGCAGTCTAACAATTTACTGTTCACTTACTTCACACAGTGTGCATGGTCAAGTGGTTAGAACATCCGACTTGCAGCCGGAAGGTCGGGGTTTCGAATCCTGGCCCGGTCATACCAAAGACTTTAAAAAATTGAACCTACTGCCATTATGCTTGGTGCTCAGCATAAACATTGGAGTAGGGAAAACAAGGGAAAAAAAACCAATTGGTTACAAACTGAGACGTAAAACCTCATTTAACTGACTAACTTAAACAATGTGGTTCTGAATTATTCCAAGGACTGAGTAAGAAATTCACCAAAGCAAGCAAGACGAAAAAGCTTCCTAAAAATTTGAACTCTTGACAATGTATTCAATTCAAATTTAGTACCATTTTGCATCTAGACACCTTACATGAGCAAAAATTTTCCAAAGGGTAGAGGGACACCCCTTAGACTCTTCCCCCAGGAGGACGACGATCAGTGTCATCTGCCAGATCAGAGACAAGCGCCCAGACAAAATTTGGACCTGGGGAGAACACTGTGATGGGATGTTTAAATTTTCAGTAGTGCTTTCATACACACAGAGATTTAGAATTGATCCCATAATGATATCATAAAAATTGTGTCATTACAGAAATGATATGATAGAAAAATTGAGGACAAGTATAAAATAAAGTGCAATTAAAAATTAGTATGGTGAAATTTTACAGTTTGAATTAGATTTTAAGACAGCTTATTCTATAATCAGGGGTCAATTAAACTAAGATCTCACAAGATTTACAAAAATTTGGTGATGGCAGAAAAGTGTACAGTTTAGAAGTATTCAAAAATGAAGTCAGGTGTGGAGGTAGGGGAGGGGGTTTCAATGATTAGCATAAGATCAGTAGTGACAGACACTTTTTGATTCCTTGCTGAAGGCAGGCAAGGAATCTGTGTGATGGTGATGTCGTGTGTGTGCGTGCGTGTGTGTGTGTGTGTATGTGATGCCTAGCTTGTAAACACGATATCTCAAGATAGCAATGACCAACAGTTTCCATATGTGGTATATAGATTTGTCATGTTGAGAGGAAGAACACTATTGTTGTTGGTGAAGGTCAAAGGTCATCTGAGGTCACCAGAAGTCAAAAGCTGAAATCCTTGTAAACATGATATCTCCAGGTAGCAATGACAGACATACATTTCATATTTGGTATATAGATTTTCCTTGTTGAAACTAAGAACCCTATTGTCTTTGGTGGAGGTCAAAGGTCATTTAAGGTCACTGCAGGTTTAACTGCAAAAACCTCGTAAATGGCTTGTAAACACGAAATCACAAGATAGCAATGACCAACACTTTTCATATTTGGTATGTAGATTTGTCATGTTTAGAGGAAGAACCCTATTGTTTTTGGTGGTGGTCAAAGGTCATTCGAGGTCACTAGAGGTTTTACTGCGAAAACCTTGTAAATGATTTGTAATACGATATCTCGAAGTAGCAATGACTGACACTTTTCATATTTGGTATGTAGATTTGCCATGTTGAGAGGAAGAACCCTATTGTTTTTTGTGGAGGCCAGAGGTCGTTTGAGGTCACCAGAGTCAAAAATCAAAAACCTTGTTAACACAACTTTTCAAGATTGCAATGACCAACAGTTTTCATATTTGGTATATAGATTTGTTATGTTGGAAGAATGCTCTTGTTTTTGGTGGAGGTCAAAGATCATCTGAGGTCACCAGAGGGTAAACTGCAAAAACCCTGAAATGGCTTGTAAACACAATATCTCAAGGTAGCAATGACAGACACATTTTCAAATTTTGTACATAGATTTTTCATGTTGAGAGGAAGAGCCTTATTATTTTTGGTGAAGGTCAAAGGTCATTTGAGGTCAGCAAAGGTCAAAAACTTAAAACCTTATTTACATGGTATATGAAGATGGGAAACACAAGAAGCCATTCATTCGTAGTATATAGATTTGTCACATTGAGAGGAGGAATGCTTTTTTTTTTTGGTGGAGGTCACCAGTCATTTGAGGTCCTCAGAGGTCAAAAACTGAACTTTGTAAACTTGACATTACAAGGGAGGAAAAATAGACAAATCTCTTCTAAGACTTTTTTTTTCAGTTTTTTTTTATTTAAATTTTGGTGGGGTTCAAAGGTCATGTGAGATCAGCTGGGCCAAATTGTGAATGCAAAAATTATTTACTCAAGAAGTTTGAGGGATAAATCTATGTGTACAAAGCATCCCCCTTTTGGTAAGGAATCACTAAGCCTTTAGGCTTTCTGGTTAGATGTACAAAATTTTAACAGTTGCTTTCCTGCTGTGATTTACCAGTAGAATTCAGGAGCTATATTACTGATTAGCTTAACCCTGCTCTTTCCATCTCACCAAAAAGGTCATTGCAGCCTACGGTTGAAGTAATACTTAATTTGTCATGGTGCCTCACATATGGCAGCCTCAAGGGTCTATTTATTTAACATGATTATGTGAGTGGCCTCCTAACCTTGGATGGTTAAATGTCAGTCCATCCTGCTTCTTTTATTTTAATCAAATCTCTGTTGCAATAGCAACCAACATTGTTGCATCTCAAGATATCTAAATTTTCATGTCGTGAAGTGGCTCCCACGTGAACAGCTCAATGTTCTTAAAAGGTCAAATTATGAAAGTAATTGTAGAAATTGTTAAGTCTGTCTTTATTTTTCCTTCTTTAACTTTGGCACAGAATTTGAGCAAAGTATGCATAAGTAATAGACACTCTATTCTGTAAGAAGATTCCGTTGACATTTAACGTACAGTAACGTAAGTGGATAATCTTTTGCTCGTTTGATTTTGCTATTCAGGGTAGCAAGCAACAGTGGCTAGATACGACATTAGCTGCCAGGAGAAAAAGACTTCATGTTCACTTTGATGATCTGGAAAATTGTTATCTTAATATCAGACAGACAGACCTCATACCAGGTAAAAATGTGGTAGCAGTCGGGAATTTAAAGTGGACCTCAAGTCAAGAATTTACAAGTATATGTGCTTTAGAGGTTGGAAAATGAATTTCATTCACCGAACACCCATCTCCATATCTTACTCCGTTGCTGAGATGTAAAATATTAAAATTTATTCACTTAGTTTAAAAAAGTCAATTGTGAAGTTATTTTTGATGTTCTTTCTTGTACAACTCACATAACCTGCATTTTTTTACTTTTGAAAATTAAGATGATTATATAACCTTGAAATATAAACTGTTCCCATGCATACAGTAGCATGTTGTACAGAGAGGGCTTATATAGCCAAGTCACCCTATATCAGTAAGACAGTGATCACATTTTGGCACAAAGTGCAACGGCTTTGAAAACACAAGGAAAAACAAAAACATGAATAAGAATAGTACAAGAATAACATCAAAAATTATTGTGCAATCTACCATTTTAAATTGAGTGAATAAGCTTCAATATTTTATATCTCAGCTCAGGAATGCCCTGTGAAGATGGGAGCTGGACCATTTGGATGCATTTTTCAAACTTTGTAACATCTGTTTTTGAAATTTTAAACTTGAGGTACACTTCAAGGGATTATAAGAATTCTGTTCTTAGATATGTGTCCCTAGATAGTAAGTCAAGGAGTAAGTTGCTTTGTGGTAATAGTCCCAGAATCTCAGGTCAGGAATGTCCTGTGACGATGGGAGCCGGACCATTTGGATGTATTTTTCAAGCATCGTAACATATGATTTGAAATTTTAGACTTGAGGTACACTTCAAGGGACTATGAGAATCCTATTCTAAGAGATGTGTCCCTTGGTGGTATGTCAAGGAGGAGTGGGTTGCTATATTGTAATAGTCCCAGAATTATTTGCAGGACTTTCCATAAGGTTTATCTGAAGTCTTGGACCAGACTAAACCAGAACTACAGTACATTAAAACTAGTAGATCAATATGCTGCACATTTTAAACTATGTGCAGTAGTGTTTGGTATGTGCGACCTACCCAAGGGTTTTCTATGATTTGAAAATTGAAAATTACAAAAACCTTAAAATTGTAACACAAAAACTAGAACGACGAATCTCTGGTGCGTGTAATGTGATGTTCCCAAGAGTCCCCTTATGTAGAAGTAGAAATATTATCATGTTACTTTTCTGTTTAGTTTTATTAAAATTTTCAGTGTGACACAGCAGTGTACAATTTTCAAAAAATTTAAGTCAAACTAGACGAAAAATGTAAAATAAAATTGCAGGGAACAGGAATCATCAGAAACACAAGATTTTGACATTCTGGGCAGAGAGTAGTCAAATTTCTGCTGAAATGTTATATTTCTTGAATTGCCCTGAGATATTTTGTCCAAGGTGTGAAACATTATGTTAAAGAATGAGGGAATCAGGACAGCCTTTTAATATAAGTCATACATCACATTTCATAAAATACAAAGTTTCCCATCAAAGAGGCATATATAATCATCCATACAATTTTTCAGGGTTGGGTAGGGAGGCCTCCTGTCTTCATGTGCTCCCATTATGTGGTAGGGATTTGTCACACTGGGCTGCTTTGCCCAGTGCCAAGGAAAACATTACAAATCCCGCCTGGTACTATTTCCATCTTGAACAATGCAATCTCTGATAAATTTTCCCACCTTAGACTGCTTTCCAAAAATGGTGTTTTAATGCACTGGGCACTCAGAAAATTAAGGCATGTCTCGATTGTAAGAAGTTTCCAAAATAATAGTAATGCTAATTTGTATGAGACACTTAACACCAGCTGTAGGTATTAAGGTTTTGTACAAAGGCCATGCCACTGTCTCTTCATTCTATAAATCATTCTGAAGCCCCTGGGAACTATACCTTTTGGCTTTTGAGGTGTTCATGGTGTAAAGCTCACAAAATGAATTAGTATACCTGATCCACACACTTGCATTATGCACCAAGTGAGAAGGCAACAGGTTTTATTGTTAGTTCATCAAATGACCTGATTGCATCTATTTTGGCATGCCAGTTGACAAGAAGGTGTAGTAATATAGTAGACCATCCTTCCTGTAAAATTTATCATGGTAGCATTTTTTTTTATTGTAATGCATACATTATACATACTAGTCATTTTGTGTGGAACAAATTTGTTTGATAATTTGAAGCGAATGATAGGACTGTGCTTAAGTTGTTGAGATCAACAGTCATTATTGTTCTTTTGAGTTTGGTAATACAAAAATAACTTTTTCCAGTGATTTTTGAAAGTGATTATTCCCTTCTTTTTATGTAGGGGAAAGTCGTTCAGTGGAAATGTTAGACCAGTTTACAGACTGTTTATCAAAGTTTACAAGGTACAGTTCTCTAAGGCCACTAGCAACATTAAGCTATGCAGATGTATATAATGGATCAAGTATAGTGTCAAGGTAAGAAAATATTTTTTCTTATTTAAGTCTTAAGGTAGATAACTGGCCACCTTGAATTGCTGTGATTAGCTGAACCTGTTCCTATTGCAGGAATTGATTGTGATTGGTTGCTGGTATATCAGGATTAGCTGTGATTGGTTGAACTTGTTTCTGACCAAAGTGCAGGGATTGGATGTGATTGGCTCACATTGTTTCTAGCTAATATGGGGGCTAACTGTGATTAACTTACTACTAGTAATAGTAGGGATTGACTGTGATTGGCTGGAATTGTTTTATATCAATAATAGCCCAAAAAGTTTAGTTTTAAGAAAAGAAGTACCATAGCCACTCATTGCACATGGGGAGGGGGCAATATATATATATATGATCAGAAAGAACAACAGAAGGACTGTGCTTGCAACAAGTACTCATATTTTTCAGGCTGTAATTGAAATAAAACAATTCCAGCCAATTACAGTCAATCACTTCTGTAGCTATTACTAAGTTAATCACAGTCAGCTCCTAGGACAGAAGTGCAAGCATTAGGTAGGAGCTGAATTTGACTCTTCCTAGGCCTAGCTTTTGTTCCTAATACTTTCCATTATGTGTGCATACAATATTTGTCTATGTTTGTGTGTGTTGGGGCTTGCATTCACTTGAAACTGCCTTCATAGCCGTAGTATGTTTCTGCCCCAGAAGGACGGAACCCCATATTATTTCACCTCCTTAAAAAACTGTCGAAAATATTGCAGTGATTTTCCTTTAAAATTTGCACAATAGTTGCACTAAATTGCATCCGAGGACCCTCAAATATTCAAAATTTTTCCAAAGGGGAGGAGGACACCCATTCCCCCAGGCCGGTGGTCGATGAATTTTTCAGGCCCTGGAGGCAAACCCTGCTGGCAACCCTGGATAGTTAATGAAAGTCAAACAAAAAGGTAGAAAACTTGTTTGAAATGTATGCCAAATCCCCCCGTAGTCTGTGTATGTAATAGACTCATAACTCCAGTTTCACTTCTAACCCATAAAAGCCTTGTAACTTTGCATTGTTTTGTTTTTATTTGATTTACAGCATAGAGTTTGACAAAGATAACGATTACTTTGCAATCGCTGGGGTCACAAAGAAGATCAAGGTATTTGAGTACGGTACAGTCATCAGGGACGCTGTAGATATACACTATCCAGTCCATGAAATGGTCTGTAATTCAAAGATAAGGTGAGACGAGTCCCCATCATTTAGTTTGAGGCTTTGGGCATGCAAAAAATGCCAGGAAAAGGGCCAGTTTCCTTCTCAGTAGCCCAAATTACCCAAAAGAAGATCTTGAGGAGGGGGAAAAAATGTCAAATGAATTTTAAGAAAATGACCCTCCTCTGTCCTTATCTGATTGCTAACAAAAATGATAAAAATAGATCCTAAGGACCCCAACATTGCTCTCTTAAACTTTTTAGATGGTCCACTTTTCCAAAACATTTGGACAATCCATTCCCCTTCCCAGATAAAAAAAAAGGGAAATATGTACCCTGTCACAGTAATCAGGGATGCTGTAACCATACTTTACCAAGTCCATGAAAGGATCTGTAATTTAAAGATTAGCTGAGATCATATCCCATTATCTAATTGGTTTCAAAATTTCTGTACATTTTGTGATGAACTTACTCTGCAAGGAAATTATCATTCAAAAATGTAGAAAATTATTTTGTTAGGGGTCCATGATAATTCTTAAATTGAGTAATACTCATGTACTAATGGTTCATGATCTCGTGGGAAAACTTTGCATAGACCCTCAAATATGATAAACATGTTAAGCACTTGGAGAATATTGCTTTGTGTGGAGCTGGTTGGTTTGGAGGATTTGTAAATTAAAGAGGGATTTGCATCACCCCAAGTATGACTTTTACTTGGGGGTAAGCAAAAGTCTCATTTGGTGAATACTCTTTGATTAACATCAGAGTTAAAAAATTCAAAAGATGCAGAGCAGCTCATATTACACAGCATACACATAGAGTGTTTGATTACACATTAGGGCCTTGTATACTCACTTAGGATATGGCCTTGAGCAATAAACTATGTTTGTGTCTGCATAAAGGAGGATCTAAAGACAGTTATGGGCAGAGCTAGAACTAACTTAGTTGGGAGAATTAAAAAGTAAAACTGCAGTCACCCCATTTTGGATTAGTGCACATGGGTATCTTAATTCATGAAAGGCTCTTGAGAATCATGTAGCAATATTTTTCTCACTGAGTTGTCAAATGCACACAGAGTAACTCCTTGATTTACCTCAAATGTGCAATGTTTATTTTCTGAACTATGATGGAAGAGACTTGAAGGTAAATAAAATGATATTTTTGGGATTTAGCTGTTGTTTCAAAATAAGTATGGGGCAATTGGTGATGCCCTTTCAGAAGTAGTGTAAGTGCCAGAAACCCTCCCCTGCTATTGCTTCTCAGCTGTTGTAGTTCTGTAGGAAGTATTGTAACTGTCTTGTTTCAGTTTTAACCACATTTCAGGGAACCTTTTTTTTGATTTGCAAAATACTACTATGTCATATCTCCCCATTTTAATGTCATGGAAGCTCGCATATGGTTAGTATAAATAAACGTGTTATCATTCATCATACACAGCAGTAACCATTGCAAATCATGTGCACCTGGTTTAAAAAAATTTGACATGACTTGGTCACCAGTGCCAGACAAAGTACCGAAGGGGGTCAAGATAACTTGCAGGCGGAGAGCTGGGCACATGAAATGAAACTTTTTAGGGGCGAGGATGGTGAGATACTCTAAAATGCATTCATTCAAAAGTCATTTTTAGGGCACACTGCCAAGCTGTCCTCCCCACCCCCCTCCTACCCACCTCCTTGGCTGCAGGCCTGCCTTATTAGAGATTTTGTACATTCCATGCTGGACTGCAAACAAACACTCTGCTTCACATTGACGTGTGGTAAATAACTTATGCATGCTAATCAGACAAGTACTGACCATCATGGAGTTGTTAACAATGGAAAATGATGTGAATGCATATTCCCTGTAGGACCTACTTATGTATGTGCAGTGAAATTTTGGGACCGAGTAATGCAGTTGCCAAGAAGAAATGAATGTGAGATAAGCTATTCCTGTTTTCCCAATTTCAGTTGAGTAGAAAACCAACTATTGGAAAGAAGACTATGTAAAAGGGTACGTTGCAGAACATGGTGGTTTTGTAATATGGATATAGTAATTGATGAGGTTTTATGGCTCAGTTTGCATTCAGTTGGTTAAGTCTGGCCGGCCACAGCCTTTTTTCCAGTTGTGGCTCACTAACTTGTTTTCCCTGCTCCATTGCTTATGCTAAGCACTAAGCACAACAGCAGTAGGTTCCATTGATGAGGGCATGTTACTATTGAGTGGAATATTTGCTGCTGAAAACATTCTCTGAAATGGCCCAGGTACATAGCTAAGTAAAACCAAGCTGAACTTCAAAAATAGTCCATTAGAACTGCAATTTCTGTCATTTCTGTAATATATTCTAATATTACTAGCTTAACTTCACTGGAGATGAGCTAAACTAAGGCCAAGCCATGCCAAAAATAAACTAGAGGTAAGCTAAACTAGAGCCAAGCCATTTCATGCCATGGCATGCCAAAAATAAACTAGAGGTAAGCTAAACTAGAGCCAAGCCATTTCATGCCATGGCATGCCAAAACTAAACTAGAGGTAAGGTAA
>WURT03088742.1:6119-23448 GCA_009936505.3 Holothuria glaberrima | reverse complement strand
ACATTGCCGTTGTATTCTATAAGCTGTTTTATAGCGATTCGATCTTTTTAAGGTTTTAGCTCTCTATTAATAGGCTTTTGTTTGTATGTTTAAGACAAAAGTATTGACAGATATATGAAAATGGAAATGGGTTGAGGCGGTGCGGAGTAAAGAACAAGCTGTGATTTGTACCGGGGTCTCAACACTACCAAAACAGTTCTACTTTTGAACGACACTGACGTTATTTCCAATCAGTCTTCCTCGGGGCTTTATGTAATTTATGTTGTCAGTTTGCCTTCATGCTAGCAACTCATTACTTAGAGAGGAAATCGTGCCATGAAGCTCATATGTTGAAATCAAAGTACCCACGTGTGTTTTGAAAAGAAACGTCAGGTATGGCAGTAATTTGAGCAACTTTCACAAGCAAAATTTCCATGTGATAAAGCAATTTTAAACAAAAAGTTGATTTTAATATATACTTTCACTTTAATATTCAATTTTCAATTTGACTTTTGCCACAATAGTGTCCTGCCCGGAGAGTTTTACTGATAAATGGGGGCAAGAAAAGGCCATGTTAATATGAAAAAGGTTTACGGCTATTCTTAGAGTCACTTATACACTTCCCCCAGAATCCTTTCCCGAAGCGGTGGAGTATGACGAAACGTCTATGAAGAATACCCATGTAAAGATGTCATTGAAAGAAGGTTCTCTCGGGCGGAATTGTCTTTCAGTTTCTGGCAAATACAGTGCAAAACCCCTAAATTTCATTGGATACACTCTGTCGTATAATTGGAATAGAAATTACTGTCTCGGTATAGATTTTGAGCGCACCAGCAAATTAAATAAAGGAAATCTGCTTAGCCGTTCGATTTATGTGTCAAAATATACACATTAGTCGTGACATCCATCAGGTAACCTAGACAACAGTCGTTGGTTACCGGATTCAGATTGGGATGATTTTTTAAAATAGAGAGGACAGTTCAATCTCTGAAATGTTATGTCACTAGCTCCAAATAAAGGGTCTGTTTGCACTTCTGCTGTTCATAAGTAAAGATGCGTTTTATCAATTCCAATAAGGTTCTTTATCATGGCCTTGCAGAAAATGAGCATTGAACAGCTGCCCCAGTATAATTCCGTTGCCCCTGATCGTAATGGGTGCGATCTGCTCCGGCTTAATATAATATGTTTTGAACGTTGTATCGGGTGGTTTTACACACAGAGTAAACTCTTTGTTAAACAGGATCTAAAGATTTTGTCTCGGAGGCTGGAGTTACGAATTATCTACAATCTCCACCGTAACCCTTCATCCCCCAAGAGAGAGAGAGAAAATAAAATTGACTTCCTTTATGTGCGAGTTAAGTGCAAGTCAACCACCCATTTCAGTTAACGTCCACGACCTAAACTACATAAATCCAATTTATGTCAGCGTTTTTATCGAAATGGTAGTAACTTTATGACTGTGATCGACCAGCCATGATGAATGTCTAATGAACGGTAAATTACATAACGTCCAACAGATTTTGCATCATTGCTAATAGATGCGCAAGCAGTACTTTATCAATTAGGAAGTGGGTCTTTATAGCCTCGACTTGACCCCAGATTTGACTTTTTATGTCACGTCAGTAAGAATGGTTTTAATGACTCGATTTCGAGTAAAGTATTTGACTATTTCACTTATAAAAATGTTCTAAAATTAATCGAACCGGGTACTTTCAGAAGGAAACGACTCGATATAGGACGTATTTTAACACTTATTGAACATCTTTGAACTCTTACCGTCCAGTTCGTGTCGTTTCCATACACTCTAGAAACACTTGGGTCAGGATTGAACTGAACCAGCATTTTGGGTCATAATTTAACCCAATTTGGGTCAAATGACACCTCATTTGGGTTATTATTCGACCCAATCATTTTGTTTGGTTCCCTCCTGACCCACTTTTGGATCAAAATGACCCAAGTGTTTTTACAGTGTGTTGTGAGCCTCAAAGTAGTGACCCTGTACTTTTGTGGTGAGTAATATACAAGATTACACGACAAGCAGTTCTCTTCATTTTGTCACAGACTTATACCCGTGGATGTGATAGCCTAGTGTAGTTAGTTAGTTAGATGATGTTTAACGGCCCAGTTTACAACCATATTGGTTCAAGTCGAGCCGGCCACGGCCTTTTTTCCAGTTGTGGCTCACTGGCTTGTTTTCCCTTACTCCGTTGTTTATGCGGAGCATCACGCACAACGGCAGAAGGTTCCATTTTTAACGTCTTTGGTATGACTCGACCTGGGAATCGAACCCGGGCCTAGTGTAAGAAGGCCAACTAGAAGGTATGTTGAGTTGCTGACTTTGTCAGCTGGAGGTACGCACAAGGAGCCAATCGCCATTAATGCAGGTCTGTCAGACCGGGCGGGGGTGCTGTGAGCTGCAGCTGCCCCCGAAATATTTTCAATTCGAAGGTGTTTTTAATTTATTTATCTTCATTATTTTTTGTCCTACAATGTCTTAAATAAACTAAAACAATGTAGAAACTTGATCGTGAGCTGCCTGGTTCAGCCCCCAGTCTTCTCTACTCCTACGGCACTGGAAGGGAAAACAAGCCAGTGAGCCACAACTGGAAAAAAGGCCGTGGCCTGCTCGACTTAAACCAATTGGTTTGAAACTGGGCCGTAAAATCTCATCTAACTAACTAACCTACGGCACTAGTATGGGTGATTAAAATTTAACACTGGCCTGTTTCATATCTATCATTTGAATCTTCGAAGCATATGAACCGGAAAATCCATTCATATATTAACTTTATCAACGCCTTTGCAGGGCAAGTGCGCTGGGGAGTAGTTGTATACGAGCACCGTCTCATTGAAAGTTCGTTTTATGTGAAAGTCACGCAACCTTAAACGCGAAAGTTATACTTCCGGTATGTACTGCAGGCTTCCCATTGAATTCATCTTACCATGACGAACAAGGGTCAATTAACTTTCATTCAGTACACGTGGCGAGGAGAAGGCTATTTAAAGGTGTCACTTCCGATGACGTATTAATATGGTGTATCCAATAAGACATTGAGCATCCATGCATGTAAATGACTCTGAAGAATGTAGGTCATACGTAAAATGCTTACACCCGTTTCATCAGGCTTACAGTCAAAGCTATGTGCATTCCTAGAACATGCAAATGTACTTGGCTGGAAGGTCGTCAAAGTCTATCAGTTCAGTATTTCATATCAAACCTTCCCATGTCATCTTACAGATCTCGTCAAAACCATATGTGAAAGGTCTGTGGCATTGCCTCATACGTTTAGTACAGTCAGTCTTTACAGAAGAAGCGGGAAAATGTGTAGTTCCACGGGGTTCCTCTTCAAGCATAGTATGGGGGCTATTTGTTCTCTATGCCAGTGGGCTTTTTAAAACTCTACACTGCTCCATTAGTATTTGTGTATCTAGACTTATGAAACTAATTTTGTTAAACTGTGGTTAATGGCTCCTCATGGAAGATGAGCTTAGGGTAACTGAGTTACCTCTATAATAAAGTTGAAATAAATAAAAAATAAATAAATCAACAAATTTTATAACGACTCGTTTTCTTTGTTTTCTCTCGTATCGTAATGTTTCACTTACTTTGGGTGTTCTTTATTATAGTTTTATAGTTGTGGAATTTTATGAATTTCATTTTGAATAATTTATTACTTCGAAGTTAAATCTACCTAGCTGGCTTTTTAAAACATATACCAGAAAGTTTTATTCAAGAAATAACAATCTTCTTCTCCTGGCAAGGGCCTTTGTGATCAATAAGTACACGCGACCTTTATAAGCCCTTACATCTTGCCCCTTTGGGTAACAGTTAGGCGTAGCGGTGGGGAGTTCGGTTTTCTCACAGAAAGGTGGGAAAATCCAGTAAAGATGTGGTCTGTAGGTGCGACAATCACAGTGAGGTTAAAACGCTATGAAATGTGCTAAAAGTAATTTGTAGATAATGTTTACAACTACGACACCTATTTTCTAAAAGAGTAAATACACACGGAATTTTGAAATTCCCTGGGATATCACAGAGAGCACCACAGTGGGTCGTTATTGAAAAGGCAATGCCCGATCTCCCACATCAGTGTTGATCAGTAGTAAAACGTGATGACTACAAAGTCACCCAACCTGACTTCATTTAAAAGTAGGTACAGTTGAAACGTACGACAACCACTCGTTCGTAGTAATTGCATGGTTAAAAAATTATATTAGATCCTAACAGTTGTTGAAGTCTATTTAATTAAGATGCGGCCCATGAAATTTATGCGTTTAAGTAATAAATTTGTACATGGTTATAAATGGACCCGTTTGACATCCACAATATGTCGATGCACTTATGTTAGTCTCGAGTAGGATTCGTAAGTTCTGCACAGTTGAACACGGAGAAAAGGAACAATGGAGGGGCAGGGGCTGGGGCTGGGGAGGTTCTGAAGTATCATACTTCTTTGGATACAGTGACGTGTAAACAGGATAATATCCATGGAAGGGAGTAAGGGAGGGGTGTTGGACTATTTCATGCATGGCTACTGTGAGAGATCGGAATAGTGACGGTGTGTAATGTAATTCAAATAGACAAGTGGTGTAAATTTTTCTTCTAAACATTTTAGGCAAGGATCTCAGGGGGAGATTTATGGAGGTTTTCATTTTCCACCCCTTAGCATTTGTATCCTTGATCGTTCATCATAGTGGATGTAATATTTGTGGTGTTTAGTGCACTTAGGTAGCGTCGCACCCTCTCTGTTGATTGCTTAGGCCTAGTTTATCTTCATTAACAATTATGTTCTTGTGTATGATACACTGAACATACACTAGGCCATTTGGTTTCCCTCAACGGTGACTTATGAAACTTATGAAAGCATGTACAAAACATACGGTAGGCAACATTATGTCGTGACCAGGCCCGTAGCCATGGGGGAGGGACAAAGCCCCCTGAAATTTATTTGGCCCCCTGGGAAAGTTTCAAGTTACCATTGACTTAATACATTTTTACACATTTGCCCCTCTGAAAAATTTGTCTCCCCCTGGAAGCCATTTCGCTACCTTCAGTACCCTACCTGGCTATGGTTCTGGTCTTGACGTGGCGTTGCAGACTTTGGTCTGTCCACTTGTCGTTTAGTAACTTTTCAGCACATTAAACGCAATACTGATGTGCCATTTTCTTTATTCAAAGGACTTTGTGAATCATAACCATGATAGTGAAATTTTCAGCATTTTCTTGACTAACAAATGCAATACTAACTTCAGAAAAGGGATCGCTCGCCAGTTAAACCCATCCAACCGCTCAGTACCGCAAGTACTTTAAAAGACATACCGTAGTTTGAAATAAAAGTCAGCACGGAGTTTTGTTTTGTCCCCAAACTTTTTTACACAATTTGATTTCTAGTTGAAGATTTTTGCTTTACAGTATGAAATCAATTCGGACTCCGCCGAGAGGCCTCGAGGGCCTCGTGTTAAGATCAAGGTTATATTTCAGGGCCTTGAAGGGCAGTTGTTTTACGACGCTAAGCGACCACGAAAGTGTAGGAAGCCTATGGCTCATGAATTACAACTTCCGTCACGTCGGGTGGCAGCCAACTCAACAATTTATATCAGTTTGGCTTCTTTCCAAAGGCCAGTTCAGATGGGGAAACCTTAGATTTCTCTTGGATGAAAAACCCACCGTACTCTGACCAGACCGAGCCCCGAACCTACCGGTTCCTAAGCTTTATTGCATCAAATGCCACCGCCTTCATCCACTCGGCCACAGCAACGGTCAGTGTAAGATCAAGGTTATGTATGACAATCACGGTATATGTACAGACATAGGATAGTCACATAGAAGAGGTCCTTGTGTAGGATGTGCTGAAAACCATGGATCATGTGATAATGTATATCAAGTATGGTTTCATCACTGGAGCTACTACCAAGGATACCAGAGATAAAAATCACCGTTGATATTTTCAGATAATTTCGTCATGAAGGCAGCGTTTAAAGGGGCTAATTGAGTTGGTTCACAAAATTCATGATTTTTTCACACCTGTTGAGATTTACTCACATCTTGATGGTAAATGATCAAACTAAGAGATTATGCACTTCTGACTCACAACTGAAATGACATTGACAGGGTAATGAATGATTAAAATCATTTATTACAAATTTGTGACCAGACACTTTTTACCATTACATAGTATCCATGTGCAATCCCTGTCCACAAGAACTACAATTTCTCACATTTTCGATAACTAAAGGAAGCGAAACATGAGAAATGAGACTAATTAGAAGCATTGCCATGCAATGATTCCCTTCAAACTCGTCACAAAAATAATCCATATCAACTCAATGAACCCCCTTTAAAAAGCCTATATTACGTATCTGCACAGACACGAACGATTAATTGTAGCAATTTCGCCCCCTTGAAAATAAAATCATTTTTAGTAGCCTCGAAACTCTACCACTTTGGATTTTCAAGCATGCCATATGTTTTCTAGCTGTAATGATATGCAATTCTCCACTTGAAGAAAGTCACACTACCCGGTCTGTTTTCAGTCTATCGTGCAGAACTTGGACTTACTTCTTCATCACTGTTTTGTTTATTTACAAAGTGTATAGCAGCCCCATCCCCAAAAGATATATCCCTAGATTTCAGATTCAAGATGACGTAACTTTCCTATAGCCTAGTACGGGTGCCAAGTTAGCACATAATGGTAGTTTTTAATTATTTTGTACAGGTCTAACCAGATACTCCTCCCCCTTCCCCGTCGAGAAGCTTAGTGTAACGGTTAGGATTCGAGCTTGAATCGTCCTAAGGATTTTTCGTGAAGGAGGTGGGCATTGTCCAGGAACTGAATACTGCAGGTGCGTATTAAAACAAAAAGTGATGGAAGATACTGCTTACGAAGACTTTTGTAGGAGTCAACTTGAAAGGTAACCGTCCTAAAAAACGCGTCGCTTCTTATACTCCTTATCGTATTTCTACATATTTGGTTATTATTGCTCACTGCACAGGACTTCGCGGAGAACCTACGAATGACTGTGAATACTTACTAAGTGGGCAGATGTTTGTTATTCATTGCTCACAGCTCACAAGTAGTCGGTGTGAGCTGCCCAAGTCAAAAACCCGTTTGGAAATCCTGTGACCTGTGACGGGCGGGGATCATGGATTCCATGCAGGGTCTTCAGCGGTGAGTTCCCTTGCGATCGATGACTGGCTGATGGGCTGATGAAGCGATTTGGGAGTGAACACTAACGGTGAAAACGAACTGAATCAGGCCCGTAGCCAGACAAGGTACTGAAGGGGGCAAAATGGCTTTCAGAGGGGCAAAACATTTTTTCAGTCGGGGTAAGTGTGTAAAAATGTATTAAGTTAATGGCAACTTGAAACTTTCAAGGGGCGAAATTTTTTAAGTTGGCGCTTCGCCCCTGGCTCCCGTTCCCCTTGGTTACGGGCCTGAACTGAATGTACAAAGTCCAACTTCGCTAGGAAGTTAGATTTACTTGCGGCCAACAGCGCCCAAAATACGCCTGCTTCCTCCAATGAAAAACAGAGTATGCCAAAGTGCATGGTGGTAGTCGATAAGATCGGAGGGGTCGCGATTTTGCTCCCGAGCGTTGGAAGATGGGGAACATCTGTGACACTAGGGAGAAAAGACGTGGCAGTAACTCGCACGTATGTGCTCTAGCTGAAGATCGCTCTGTCAGTGGGCAGTGGGTTATTTACCTGCAACATCATACTAGCTCCGAACACGCAATAGAACTGTTGTGGCAGTAGGGATCCAAGAAGTTTTCAGAGCGGGGCTGATTGTAAAGAGGGATGCAAAACGGGAAATAACCTCAGGACCCATCATGGCTAGGACGGAAAATCTGCACGTCTCGAACATCCGGTGGTGCAAGAATTTGCACTCAAAACACACATTGGTCACCACCGTTCTGGGTTAACCGTACGTGCTGCTAGGAAAATCTCGCCACCTAAGGGCTCTTGAGCAGATGGGAGGGGTAAAAGCCTCTGTAGGTAGGCCGACTTAAAATGCCCTCTTTGTCCTTGAGCGTGTCCTTCTGTCAACGTATATTGTGAAATTATTTACTCAGTCGAGAGTCCTCCTAAACAGCGTCTAATAAATAAATACCATGAGGTCAACGTAGCAGTTAAAATGAAAGGTGAAATTCTCTTGGTGTGACGTAATCATGACGACAAATAAGACAAAGGACAAAAAAGCTGCTAGCAGACATCTTTTTTGCATTTTTTTTGTATTCAAGGCACTTTTTTGTTCCTATAAATTATACACTTTATAACCATAAAGACATTAATGGGAAGTTAAAAACGTGGCAATCTGAAAATGTCAAACCTTTAAATTTCGCAAGTACAAAATAAGGAAACGAATTATACTTTTGCGGTGACTTTTGACTACTGTGACAGCAAAAAGTACTCTTTAAATTTTTAAGCTGAATACAATTCTTTCGTACAAATAATACGAAACATTTCAAGATGTTTTAAATTTATTAAGACATTGCACAAAAGTTGCGCAAAGCAAAGTGAAAATACAGGAGGAAATTTGCAAAAACAGGATGCAGCAATAGGATCTTTTCACAATGTACCCCGCGTAGAGAAGAAAGTTTTTTTTTATTTTGCACCCTGAAAGCTAACGGTGTTCTCCCCGACAAGTCGAGGACATCCACGAAATGGACACAGCAAGTTACAACTCTGTGAATATCAAGGCTATGGAAGATACCTACATGTATCAATGCAATTCCCCACAACAATTAATTAGATACAGAGGAGCCCACCCTGCCAACCTCTCCTGTCCTCGGTGTAACTTCAATTCCCCTTCCCTCCCCAGTCCCCAAAAGAACAGAATATCAGGCAGAGTGTGATATATGTCTTATGTAACTTTGCGCTCCCCGCCTCTAAAAAACAGAGCCTAAATAAATGCTATGCTCCCGAAACGATGTTTGGCTGAAGGAATGACCTATGGCATTGTTCTGACGTCACACAGAAGTGATGACGTAGCGTTTCAATAATCTTACGTCATTCTTAGCTGTCTTTTGTCTCGCAAGTATGCCCTGAAACAATAAGTAGTGTACTACCGCTTACCTATATCCTAAAACAGGTATGTAGTCAGACCAGATATTGAAGGCCCGGGTAAGATAGCTTCGAAGGGGGGATATACTTTTGGGGGACGAAATATGCTAAAATACATTACACCAATAGTGACTTTCACTTTTAGGGGGATTTCTACGGAGGCGTCACCCTTGCCCCCATCCCTTGGCTACAGGCCTTCTATCCCAACACCAAAACGTGACATTTCTTTGAAACATGTAAGTATGCACGTCAGATGAAGTGGCTTCACGACGACCGAAAAAAATACATTTTATGTCGTCATTCTAGCAGTAAAACCTTGTAACCAACTTTTAGTGATATGGACCTTTGACCTCAAGCGGAAGTGATAAATGTTATATTACAGACGGTAAAAGTGTCGGTATACCAGTATACGTGTCCAACTGCATGTTTTCCCAAAGCTTTTGCCATTTTGCAATCCCCTCATTGGTAGTGAACCATTGCCTTTTTTTCTTTTCTTTCTTTTTTTTTTTTTGCACACACTAACATCTCTCAAAGAAAGCGTGAAAACTTACTTGAGGATCTAGTTTTTCGTTCTGAAATGATTCTGAAACCGATTTAAGGAAGGGTTCTAACACAGACCTCATTGAAGACGCAAGTAACGCAAAGCCCGATCAAAGTCACATTTGCCAAAAGCAGCCTTTGAAGTTCCGTAACGAATTTTGAAGTTCACTAAACGATAGCTAAAAAGTCGAATGGCCGCAGAAATGAATCCTTCGATTTCTCCCATCAAGCGTTAAACACCGAACAAGGGTAACCCAATTTACTGATGGTGTTGGTTTATATAATTTACAGAATCACATACCCACATACCCACTCCCTTTACTGGACATGGTTTACCAAGCCAATGAAATTTTCTCACTGATTGACAATCCGAAGCCAGCTACGCAGTTACCAAGGCATCACTATAACTAAATGAACAACTTCAACGAAAGAATCGCATACCTACCTAAGCCTAGGCTTACACAAACTGAACCAACCTACTTGCATATAGACGATAACAACAAACGTGGTTACGAACATGTAAATTGCAACCACTTAGATCTCAAAGAATTGAGCAAAATATTTTCCCATGAATGGACTCGTATTCCACCGGTCCTTTTTCCTCAGTGCGTTTGCATTTTAGCCTGGCGAAAACATGAATAAATTAAAATATCTCGAATACCACTAGAATCTCGAAAACAGTTTAAGTATAAGGAGAAATAAATAGCTCTCGTTATGATGTAATTGTCTGGCTATTACATATGTTATATTCCTATGAACGAGGAAACCGATACCAGAACGGTAAACATTTACGTTTTCCACCCTAAGTATCATTTCCTTATACCCTTTTGAGAAATGGACCTCCGAGGTGGGGCTGGGTCCTTTACATCGGCGTAGCCAAAATTTTTGTTTGGAGGGGGCTAACTCCAGGGCCTGATCGCCGGCATGGGGAGGGGTCTAAGAGAAAGCGTGAGAAATTTTTAAATATTTTAGTTACCTCAGATGCAATCTGGTGCAACAATTTAGCATCATTTGAAGTGAATTTTTTGTTCCATTAAAAAATTAATTTTTTTCAGAATTCGATTGGGGGGAAGCCATGGCCCCCTGCCCCCGGCTACGGGAATGGTCCTTTATATGAAAAAGGCAAAGCAACTAGTTTCGCCATAAAGTAGCGATTGTGAAGGACCATGGGAGTAGTACCTCGCAGGTAGTGATTTTATGATAGGACACACCCATTTAACTGTCTCGCATCAACTATGTCAAGGTAATATCATTTATATAGGCATGTGACTGATCTTAATTGCTGAACAGTGACTTTGAGGGCGGGCTAAGCGATCGACTTTGACGCAAAGGGTAGGTGACTGGCCCGGATAAAGGTCTAAAATCTATAAGACTTTCTACGGCTGCCCGAGCAGCGATCGGCAGACCGCCTATGCGTACCGTCACGAAAAGCCTACATACTAACTAGAGAAGCTCCGTCCGCAATAATGTTAGTGATATTTGAACCGATTCAGGAGACTTATTTGTTTACGATGTATTACAAATGTGAAAGTTTGCGCCATACTCTGAAATAAGATAACTTAGGGGCCTAAAACAAAGTATATAGCCTCAACTGTTGAAAAACTGACAGCTTTGTGATTTCTTGCTTGTAATGTAACTCAGCCAAAACTGATACTTTTCTGTCATGAAAAAGTCTCAATACTTCTGTCTACAAATGTTTGTCTTTGACAAAGTTCGTGCTTCTTTACTGGATCTAGACAAAGTGTCAAGGGAGGCAAAACACTTCACTTTTCCAACATCCGCCCAAAATTTTATGCAGCCTGAGGGTTAAGTGCCGTTAGCATAAGTTTTAAAAATTGTCAAAATATTAAAAACAATTTTACCAAAGGATTTTCATATCTGCTGGCTTTTCATATCTGCTCTTTCATATAACATTTGACCCTCCCCAAAATGGCGGCCGATATTTCATCTTCATATGTGCATGTAGTCAATCCAACTTTGCAACATCCTGCATACGTGGGTGAACACTGGTTAACAGAATTACAAGTTAAAGGGTCACACTCGCCAATACCCATGCAGCGCACCATTGTATTGATTCCTTTCGCTTTAAAAGTAATACAATGTACTTCAACGTGATATCACAAGGACACGACCATTGCAAATTATATCACCATCGTAAATGGTTCCCACGTTGCTCGCTCATACTTATTTGCTAGCAGATAAATAGAATGTGCAATGACCCAAATGAATACATAGGCCCATATAGCAATCACCCGTTACTAGAGAGTGTTTATCAATCGCATTGGTAATTAAACTCGAGGGTCCACCAACACGAAGAAGTTTTAACTAACCTTGCGCTCCACATAATCCTTTCGTTGCTAAGGACCACATCACATGACACAGTTCGCCCTCTCACTGTCTCACAACTCCCTGGTTTGACTTCCGTCAGTCCAGGGAGTTGATGACACCTCCCTGGTCACACGTAAGCAATGTTTCATTTAGAATTATGACCACTGGATACACCAGGGAGATGCCACTTTGGACAACAACTCCCAGGGTAGACGTGAATTTTTGAAGCGCAACTTTGTATCTAAGAGTATTTTATACAATACCAGTGACCGACAAACAACCATTCAAATAGCAGAATACAGACTGGTAAAACAAGAGAGTGGAGCTCCACCCCCTTTAAGTTGAGGAGTTTGGGAAATGAAAACTTCGAACCCAATACCAATTTTCTTCAAAACCGACCAGAAACGCATGCGCCTTTGACGCACAATGACGTCAAGGTTTTTTGAACTTGAATTTATGGAAGACACTGAGCTCTGGTTCTTAACGTATGATCAGCAAGCTCTGGAAGTTTCGACGAAGAAAGCAATTATTTCTCGTAACGATAGATGCAAAAAATGTAACGCTATTGCATATTCAATAGAGGCACTTAGAGGCACTAAAAGGCAAAGTATGCATAGAATTGTGTGAATGGAAATGCCGTTACATAGTTTGGTTACAGATAATAACACGCATCGAGCAGGGAGTTACCACTCCCTGAATCGAGTGAGGTACCAAAATTGCATAGAACGTACTTGCAGAGGTTTCAGTTAGCATGAAATCTGATAAAATATAATTGCCATAAAATATCCTTATTTTGATCATCTTTTTTTCTTTTTCTTTGAAAAGTTTAGTATTTTCATCGTTTTCATATTTTTCTACAAAAGCTCATTTCATGGCGTTTTTCAATATTAGCTGCATCGACAAGAGTCTACAACTACATTTTGTAACGTAGCTATTTGAGGTCTTGATTTTTCGTAAAAGAGAACAGTTAACGGTTTGAAAGACAAGGGAGAACAACACGGTGATGGTGATCCATCCGGATTAGTGTTTCTGTGATAAGCTATTACTTGGTGATACATGCTGTTGTCTGCCCGAATATACAGACAGTTCCCTGCGCAGTAGTTGGGATAGAATCCCTTGGGTTGCCTGATGAATTCCCATTTTAGATCTCGTTGGAAGTTAACATAGAAAGTCCGTTTGCAGCAAGAAGCGACTGTTTCGTCGCATGATCGTCTGTTCGACGGATACGATCGTTTCCGGCGGGAGTTGCCTTCTTTTGGTATCAACTGGGAATAGTTTCCTGACGTCATCACAATTAACTTCGGATGTTTCTCTTGCGTTTGGTAGTTTTTATGCATCATATCTCCTCGTTGCTGTGACGCAGTATAGGATCCCCTTGGATCTGTGTCAGAAAAGACAAAAGATGAATTCTAAAGATTTGAATTTTCCACACTCCTTACAGATGCCGAGAAAATTTGGCTTCTTTCGTCCGTAAACATATTTATAATTAACATATCAAGCCCAAAAATTAGTATTTGAATAACGCATATGGAAAAGTTCCCACAGGTACGTTTTCTTCAAATTGCCGGGGAAGTGACAAGTTAAACTTGGGCCTAAAGAGCTGTTGGAATTTCAAAGAAAACGAGGTCCATAATTCATGTTAACTTCCACTCTCATTGCTTGTGAACCGTTTTGTAAATTTAGACAATGACCTGCCGTTTATACCGTCCATGAGTTATACTTACCAAATTAAATTTAGAATCGTACATCTTCTACCAACGATGCAAGTTTTTATTTTCATGAGTTTTATACAGCTGTATGTCACAATATACGACCCAAACTGCCAAAGAAAAGTCTTGCCTTTGCCCTAAGGTTTCTCTCAAGAGAGCTATTAAGGCGACTGCCAAAGCGCTAGTTGTCTGCGTCAGAGCCTCTTTGGCTGTCGCCCCCCCCCCTCCTTGGGCTTCCCCCTGATTGTAGCGCAAGGCTCTAGTTGCCTTACTCCGGATTCACAAAGGGTTCCAACATAGCCTTGAGGTTAGAAGGCCAAGCCAATGAGAGGGGATCAAATATTGGGCACTGTTTCTCATTTGAATAATGTATCGTTTGGGGGTAATCACGGGGTCATGCCCCTCTTCTCCCAATTGGTTGGAGGTTATGACAATTAATTACGCCCTTGAACTCCAGCTGGCCACAGTGATGTTATGTTTAATATCAAGATTATCCAAGATATAAAACTATGGTTTTGTTATCGGAAAACATTAAACTCAAACATTTTGTCGTCATAAATGGTAATGTTTTTCGTCACCGGTCAGACGAGTTCATTTATAGTGACAAGATAATTGAATATGCAGCCAAAATGTCCACATGGCGAAGTCATGTTATCTAGACGACCATTTATTTAAAAATATCAACCCAGAAATATAAAATCGAGAGATCGACACAAAGAAATTCAACACATCGATTTTATTATATCTGGATAGGTATATGAGAGGGAAGTGGTTAAATAAAACACGGTTTTTCGATGACGAAAATAGAAAGTTCGTACTTGTTGTACATACCTCCAAATTCGATCTCTATGCTGTTCCACTCATTGGCTGACTGCACGGAACCACACTCTACACTCACCTGAAAGCCATAGTTAGACACTGTAAAGAACAAAAGCAGTAAAAACCATTCAGGCCTACAATGCAAATTTAGAGCTATATTTACTTAACTTATTTTTGTTAAAAGACGGGAACAAGTATAAGGGTAACCAATATCGCCCTCTTCATTAAGTTTTAGAGCTACGTAAAAATGAGATTGAGTACGTTCATTTGGGGTGTTTGCAAACTAATTACATGCTCTGGTTCAATGAGGGTAGTTTGTTGGGCCTGTAGCCCTCTTGCCGAAAAATTTCTGCGTTTGCGGCCAGGTCAATCGATATTCTAAGATGCCTACGCTACGAGTGAGACATGATGCTCCACGTAACTCACAAAATATGTAATCCTTCCTACCAGGCGCGTAGCCAAGAGGTGGGTCCGGGTTGTTGAACCCCCCTCCCCACCCCCCATGACCCAAGCTTGAAAAAATAATGGCAAAAATCATCAGAGTCTTAGAGAAAATATACTGACACGAAAAACTTCAGAACGTTTGAGGCACAGACATTGCACCATTTTGAATCTGGAGACCTAAAAGAGCCGTTTTTTCTCCAAAGGGGAGTGGGACCCCTACTTTATACCCTCCCCCATGTCACACTCCAACAAAACCCTCGCCATGACACCGTGACAATCCTGGCTTCGCGCCTGCTTCCTACATCAAAGAAAGGGCTTCCTGTACAACACTGATAGTTATGTATCTGTTTGTTTTGTTGTTGTTTTGGGATTTCCTCTCGTTAAAACCTCACCTGACCTGAACTGACCCCATAGTGGTTGGCTCCATTCATCAATTGCATGGGTTCAATGCACTTGCGAAGGGTCATAGAAGGCATTTGGAGGGGAGACCTCGGGAGATTACAGTTATCACCGTAATAGCTGTGTGTCAAGTCGTATCCCACTTTACAGTTAGTCTATCCGGTTTTATTTCGATAATCTGACCCGAAGCCGTCCATTTGCAACTCTCATAAATCATCATTTACGTGTGTGTGACATGAGAGGGTATCTATCTAGGCTGCAACGATGATTGTATCTGATAAGGATATTGTCAAGTTCCTCTCAATATTTTCGTTAAGTTATAGTACCAAGGAAGTGTTACCCTTATTGTCGGGGTTGTATCTCCAGGGTAGTAAAATGTCTGCACTGAGCACGCAACAAGCCTTCTCAGAATACATCTGTTGCTAACGGATATAAGCGCTTGGACTAACTTTGCATGCGCATAGAAGAATAGCCTAGCCTTACCTAGTCTTAGCATATCTACCAATACAAACACTGGTTTATTTTCAAAAGTTTGCTAAATCTTACATATCTCTTCTTATTCCGCTCACAAGTATCTTTCATTATGTTTCTGTATACAAACATTGAATATTGAAGGTAAACCAAGGAGTTTTTCTGCATGAATTTAACCAGGAAGTTCCCTGATTTAACAAATGAGTAACAAACATGTTGTCACATGATTGATAAGAGCCATTCATGCACTAGGATGACAGGGCACACTCATTCAAACTGGGGGAGGGGGCTACATTTTCCCTTTAAAAATTGTACCACATGCTGCCATTGTATCTAGGAATCTGAAGAGTAAGGTACAGTGTGAATCTCTCGATGGTACCGTACTGCCTGTACTTTGGAACGCAGATTGTTCCTTCCTAAATTTCTTTTAGAAGAGCATGCTCGAAAGCTAAAGTGGACTCAGTCATCCAAGAATGGTTAACTCGATGAGACCGGAAGACATTGGAGACTGCAAATCGACGAATGAAATTCAACAATGCAGTCTTGATTCGCTTTAAACTGCTCCTAAAATGACCAAAGGGATAGTTTTGGGGCCCTGCTGCTCCTGGTTGTCTCGACAAGACCTCTGACACAAGCTTGAAATTGGAAGGTCGGGACCAGAGGGGGCGGTATTGGTCAATGATGTGAACTTTGTTTGAGTACATAGCTTTTATATCCATGGGTCATACCTTAGGAGATATTTCATACAAGTGTACATAAAACTGAGGTGAAAATACCCTGTGGAGCGGACTCTGCTCAGCCCCTCTTAAAGGCTTCTCAAACAAACTGAACAAGGACTACGCCGTACATGCTAAAGTGAACAGGACAAGTAGGTGTCTATTGACTTCAGTGTGAGATCATTGGCTCTCATATACAAACCATGTCTTTACATCAACCCCACCCCCATCTTGACAACGGAAGTCCTCCTCGAGTCTAATTTAATAACCATTCTAACAGTTCAAAAGTTTGTGGCAGTCCGTATTGTTTGAAAGACCAATACTTACATGGGTCAATGACCCAGGACCGGACTTCTTCTGTCACGTTAATCGATACTGGACCCTCCTTTTGGGGGTCAAAACTCTTGGTATAAATGTGCTTCTTGTCAAATTCCCCCTTCTTCTTGACGAGCTTGTATACCGATATCACCTGTTCCATCATCCCATACCGGTTTTGGACCTGGTACAATCGAAATGTGGCCTCTGTGATATCTTTCGGCGTCATTCCCTCCAAATCGGATATATTAAACCAAAAGAATCTTGAAAATCTTTCTCGTGAATAAAAATAGTCTGTAGAGATACGAAATGGAGACTGTGTGATAGTGAAATTGATGATACCTGGGCGGTGTAAGTATAAAGTATTGATGATATACCTTTAAAAAATATAAATGAAAGTCAAGGGTGGGTTAATATCCGGCAACGTGCATGCAGGTGAAAGATTCGCTTATGAAGGCAGAATCGACGTGCCGATTCGCTAGAATAGCCTTTGACGTCGACAGGTGGGAGGGGGGGTTCGAGGGGGCATATTCCCCCTTTGGAAAATG
>WURT03088720.1:2104-12794 GCA_009936505.3 Holothuria glaberrima | reverse complement strand
ATTTTGATCGAGGGAAGGTTTTTTCAAAATTGGTGTCACAATGGCATGTTTCAGATCATCGGGAAAAATGCCAGAGGATAGAGAATTGTTTACTATACGAGTAATAAGAGGGGCAACAATAGCCAGGTTTTGCTTTAATGCATGTTACATCATTTGAATTTTTGGAAGTTTGGGTGAACAAATTACTTTTGTGCAGCAAATAACCAAATTATTTCCTGTGAGAGCCTAATATCTTGAAAAGAAGCTACGTACCATAATGCCGTATTTGGAATTGCCTATCATTCTGTATGTATTAATATTGGTTGAAAAATATGAAAATTTTCTGTATTAAAATCAAATGCAACATTTCCCCTTAAGAAAGGTCTCTTGGTGTAGAGTCTAGACTCAGAAGTGTGTAAAGTGGTATTGATGAGAAATTTAGATGTGGGTACTACAGCAGTTCTTTTTCTCATATTTTGCAGGTAATTCTCAATACCAAACAAGATGGCGACTGGCGTCTACAACTGCTACGTGCCAAAAATTGGTGAAAGGAAGGAAGTAATGGTATCCCATGCAGAGTGTGATAAAGATAATCAGGTTTTTGTCATCTGGGGTCAGTTTGAGATTGCTCATGTGGAGAAAATAGAAGATGCTCTGGCGGAACTTCAAGATATAGCTCAACGTAAAGAACACCCCAGAGGTCAGCTGAGACCAGGAGATCTGTGCCTTGCAAAGTCAATTCAGGATAATCAGTGGCATAGGGCTAGTATTCAAACTGCAACAGGCAACGACGTGCTTGCATTTTATGTTGATTACGGCAGTACTGAATTTGTGCCTAGGAGTAGAATACGTACGTTGGATGAGACATTAGCACTAGACTATGAAGCCCAAGCGGCAAAGCTTCTTCTGAGAGGAATACAGCCAATTTTTGTGCGGGGAGGGATCAAACCCGGAACACTGGACTATCTTGACCGCTACATTGTGAACAAAGTATTCTCATGCGAGCCTCTAGAACTAGATGGAAATGCAGTTTATGTTAAGTTGTACTCGCTGAATGGTAAGAGGGATGTATCAGCCCAGTTCATCTCTGATGGGTTTGCTGAGCCGGGGTCTCATCAGCCCTCAATTAATTCACAGCCACGTCAAGAGGAGGATGAGGCCGTCCACCTACCAGGGATGGGTATGGATGTAGGCCAGAGGGATCGTGTTTATGTCAGTCATGTAGTATCCCCTACCCAGTTTTGGCTTCAGCAGGAAGTAGTTGCTGTCGACCTTGATGACATGATGACTGACCTTCAGTCATATTTTGGACCCGAGGGCAGTCACAAAGCTGAACCTCTTTTCAGTGTGGTACCTAACATGCCATGTGTTACAAGGTTTTCAGAGGATGGTCAGTTCTACAGAGCACAAGTTCTTAGATCAACAGGCTTGAAAAAATGTGAGGTTTTCTTTGTTGACTATGGTAACTCAGAGGAGGTCAACATTGCTGACCTTAGAGCACTACCAAAGCAATTTTCCAAATTACCAGGAGCTGCCATTGAAGGCGGCCTGAGTGGGATTGACCCTGCATCCTGTGGCCAAGAAGCATCTGTGGCAAGATTTGAAGAACTTACAGTAGAGAAAATCCTCTGTATCAAAGTGGACTCAGTTGAAGGTCAAAAAGTATTAGTATCCATGGTTGACCCCAGGTCAGAGCTAAACTTGTCCATTGGAGAGATACTTCTGAAGGAGAAACTAGCAACTCGCACAGTTGCACGTCGTATGCAGTCCCCAAAGAGTCCTAGAGATGCAGTCAGTTCTTCAGGTAGGAGCAGCTCAAGGGCTTCAAATTCATCACTTCCAAGCCCAAGGGGGCAAGGACCTGTTGGGAAGTTCAAACATCCAAGCCTTCATGTTGGTTCCAGCCACCCAGTTACTGTGACTTATATCAACAGCAGTTGCGATTTTGCCTGCCAACTTCTGTCAGATTCACCAGAGTTTGAATCCATGAGTGATATGTTACAAAGGGAATATTCCTCCAAAAATCCCAGGGAGGGGAAATTACCAAATATCCAAGTTGGATCAGTATGCTGTGCACAGTTTTCAGAGGATTCTAATTGGTATCGTGCAGAGGTGAAAAATATCACAGACATGTCAGCCGAAGTAGTGTTTGTGGATTATGGCAATCGTGATGTTCTGCCGTTGAGCAAAGTCAAACAACTTGATCCAAGTTACATGAAGATGGAAGCTCAGAGTATCACATGTCGCATGGAAAACATTGATGACATCCCAAGACACTCTGATCAGATGAAAGTAAAGTTTGAAGAGCTTGTAGGGGAAAATGAGCTGGATGCAAAGATTTGCAGGATAGAGGGCAGTGTGTATGTTGTTGAGTTGGTGGATAAAATGAAGAGGTTGAATATCAATGAGCAAATGGAAAAGTTTTGTGCATCCCTGAAACCTCGCCAAGCACCATCCTCAAGGAATACAGTGACTGAGGAATTCAGGAAGGTGGACCCTAAGCGGCGTGAGAAGATGAAGGTTTATGTTAGCAATGTAGAGAGTCCAAACTTGTTTCATTGTCAGCCAGTCAGCTCTGCAGAGGAACTTCAGAACCTGATGGACGATCTCAATGCTCACATAGGCAGCACAAGTGCAACCACGAAATTTCAGCCCAAACTGCAAGCCCCATGTGTAGCTCAATATTCAGAGGATAAGATCTGGTATCGTGCAGTTGTCACTGGAATTAAAAGATCGGGGGATGTGGAGGTGAGATTTGTTGACTTTGGGAACCATGAAACAGTAAGCCCTAGTGCAATACGACCTCTGGCTAGCAGGTTCATGGCATTTCCAATGCAGGGTATACCTTGCTCTCTAGAGGGAGTTTCCTTCAAGTCATGGATGGATGAAGACATCAACAAGTTTACTGATATGTCAGGGGAATCAGAGTTGGAGGTCATTTTTGGTAACAGAGTTGGTGAAAATTACGAAGTGAAACTCATTTCAGAAACAGGTCTGTGTATTAATGAGGTTTTCCAGAGCCCAGCTCGTGTCAGATCACCAAGGGAAAGACTTCCACAGCCTTCCCATCAGGGTTCATCCAATGGCAGAGGGGATGGCCATCATCCAAAACAGCCAGCACAGACCCGAAAGGGAGAGACGGGTCAGTACAAGGAGAGAGAATTAAAGGTAGGGTCAACCCTTGACGTGTACATCTCACATGTGGAAAATCTGTCAGAGTTGTGGTGCCAACCAGCTTTCACAACAAAAGATTTAGAATACCTAATGGGCCAGTTGCACAAGAAATACAGTAAACTAAGGCCCAATGAGCTTTCTGTCAGTAACCCACGCCTTGGAATGGCATGTGTAGCCCAGTTTACTGAGGACAAGAATTGGTATCGTGCTTTAGTCACCAACAAACAGCTCAACAGGGTTTACGTCTGCTTTGTGGATTATGGTAACTTTGAGTATGTCCCTGTGAGTGGTATCAAAGAGATTGATGAGCATGTCATGCAGACTCCAGTGGTTGCAGTTAAATGCAGTTTGAAGGGAGCCAAGGACTTAGAAAGTCCTCAAAGGGTAAAGAAGTTGCAGAGTTTGATCGATGAGGTCGACTGTTTCAGCTGCAAAGTCATCAGCTCAGCAAATGGAGTGTTTGAGGTTGATTTCAGTTTTGGAGGTGGAAAATCTGTTACAGATGTCCTGAAAAGAGTGGCTAAGCAAGAAGAACCAAAAGCAGCTCCTATGAAATTGCACACCCCTCCAAGAGGTCAAAGGTCATCTCCCAAATCCCCAACATCTCTGAAGCCATCAGGAATGTCTTACAAGGACAGATCCCCACCCCAACCACAGAGACATTTTCAGTCCAGACCAACCTCAGTGCCAGCAACTTTACCTCCCAAACAAGATAAATCATCAGACTGGGATGTGGAAGAAACCCCCTCTCCATCAATTCCCACTCCTGCCCCAGGGGCCAAAGCACCCCCAGCAGCTGTTCCTCTGCCTACCTTCAAGCATATCAAGCAGCAAGCTGACTTGGTGGTCTTGCAGGAGTTTGTGGATGTGGTAATTAGTTTTATAGAATCTCCTAGTAAATTCTGGATTCAGCTCGCCAGTCTGTGTGCCGAAATAGATGCCCTGATGGAAAAGCTAAATGATGAGGTTTCCAGCGGCAAGTTGAAAAAAGTCAACAAGGTAGAGAACGGACAACTCTGTGTGGTAAGATCCCCAACTGATGAGGCTCTTTACAGAGCTAGGGTTCTAAAGATGGTAGGAAAGGAAGTGGAGGTATACTATGTCGACTATGGAAACCGAGAAAATGTCTCAAAAGAATCTTTATTTGTGATATCCTCAGGTCTCTTGAAATTTCCTGCACAAGCTATACAGTGTACTCTATCATCCATTTCAATTGCATGCCCATTCACTGATGATGTGGTGGAGAAATTCACAGAACTGACGATGGATAAGCAGTTGGTTGCCAAACCGGTCAAGAGGTCAGTCAATAGAGTGGAGGTAGAGCTGAGTGACACCTCAGGAGAAGAGGATGTGAATATTTCAGTGGAAGTGAAGAAAGTCTTGGATGAGTCCAAGATGACCATGTTGCCCGTGACAGATATCCCAGATGATAAAACCACAGCATATGTTACACAGGTCGAGGAGGATGGGTCATTCTACCTCCAGTTGGCAAGCTCTACTGAACTTCTCGAACAGCTTCACAGTGAGATTCAGACAGCATACGCAGAGGAGGTCCCAGCTCTGGCGGAAGCTAGACCAGGACAGTTGTGTTGTGGTCTATACAGTGAAGATAATAAATGGTATCGTGGTGTTGTTGAAAGTGTTCTAGAGTCAGGGGAAGCTAAAGTAAAATTTGTGGACTATGGAAATTCTTCAACATCCAAAGTTTCTGACCTTAAAGAGTTGCAACCTTCATTCTTGGATAAACCACCTGTGGCTGTGAAATGTGAGTTGCATGATGTTCCCTTAACAGGTATCTCAGAGATAGGTAATTTACTTGAGGAATTAACACTAGAAAAGGAACTCACATGCCAGTTTTTGGACAAAGGTATACCATGCCAGGCGACTCTTTCTGAAAATGATGTGAACATCAATGCTGAAATCAGTAAAAGGTTTGACCACTCTACTGAGCAAGCAGAGGTCACTACACCAGAGACTGGTACTCATTGGGTGTTCCCATCTATGGAGGTGGGTAAGAAGATTGAGGCTTATGTATCCAGTGTGGTGTCACCAGAATATTTCTTTTTCCAACCAGTAAGTGTAACTCAAAATTTGGAGGATCTGATGGTAGAGATGCAGACTGTGTACCGCCAAGACTCGGCAGAACTGCTCTTGAGTTCAGGGGAAATCCCCAATGGCACATTGTGTGCTGCCCTCTATGCAGAGGACGAACAGTGGTACAGAGCAGAGGTGGTGCAACAAGAGAGTGACCAAGTAACCGTCATCTTCCCAGATTATGGTAACTCTGATGTCGTTGACAAAAAGAATCTAAAGGTACTGCATAAAAAACACAGCGACCTACCCCTGAATGCAATTTGCTGTAAACTCTGTGGAGTGAAAGCCAAATTCAATTCCTGGACACCCGAGTCATGTGAATACTTTGAGGCAGAAGTTATGGACAAACTTCTCTTGGTGGAAATATTGGAAACCCCAGCAGCCTGCTCTCAAGTTGGAAAGGCCATCCATAGTGTGACATTATTGGACATGGGAATAAAACTTACAGACAAGCTCATTCAAGCTGGCCATGCAGTCGACGGTGGTTCCGTGGATGAAATGTCTACTACAGAGAAGGAAGAGCTTCATCTTTCATCATCTCCATGTTTTGCAGGTTTCTCTTCTTATCAGATGAAGGAGGGGGCCTCTGAAGGTGTCTTTGTAACAGCTGTCACATCTTTAAATGACTTTTTCATCCAGTTGGCCAGACATGGAGATGAAGTCATCGAGTTTGGGGCAAAGGTTGACGAGTTCTACAAAAACAATGAGACTCCTTGTGTAGAAAATGTTGAAGTTGGTGTCCCCTGTGTGGCCCAGTTTTCCGAAGATGAAGTGTGGTACCGAGCAGTGGTTGAAGAGATCACAGAAGACAAAGTGTATGTCACGTTTGTGGATTATGGTAATGGGGACACTGTGCTTGCTTCAAGCATTAAAAAATTAGAAGAGCAGTTTGCAAAGCAGCCAGCCTATTCTTTCAGGAGCAGACTAGCTGGAATTGAGAAAAGTCAGTCAACAAATGAGAGTAATGTTGAAAAATTTGAAGGATACATGGAGAAGGAGACTCTTATTGGTAAATTTTTTGGTGCAAAAGATGGAATTTTGGATGTTCAAATTCAGGATCAAGGAACCTCTTTGGCAATCCATATAGGCTTAGAAGAAGACCTGACACACTGTCAGTTAAGACAAGCATCTTCAGTGACAGATGAACCAAAGGTTACTACCTCTACTTCCATGTATCCAGGGTTTGTTGCAAAATCGTTACCTCAAGGGACCTTGACAGGAGTTTTTCTTACATCAGTAACATCTCTCAAGGAGTTCTACATCCAGCTGACATTAGATGCTGATCCTGTAGCCAATTTCACAGCCGAGTTGGACGAATTTTACAAACAGACAGAAATGCCATCTCTTGAGACAGTAGAGGTAGGTGCCATCTGTGCAGCCCAGTTTGCTGATGATGAGGTGTGGTATCGTGCGATGGTGACGTCAGTTGAGGAAGATAATGCCGATGTCCTCTTTGTTGATTATGGTAATTCGGATTCAACTGCGAAAGGCTCCTTGAAAAAATTAGATGAGAAGTTTCTAAGCACTCCAACATTTGCTATTTGTTGTCAGCTTGCTGGTGTGGATACCTCAAATGACAATGAAGGGGTGCTGTCAAAATTTGAAGAGTTTCTTGAAAGTGAAACCCTCCAAGTGAAAGTGGTGGGTAGTGGAGATAGCCATCTGGTAGTCCAGATTTTACAAGATGGGGAATCTATAACAGAACATTTAGGTCTCAAGGAGATTGTACCCAAAGAAATGCCTGTTTCTAGTTCCTTTGATCTGGTCCCAGGAGACACGGAACCAGTGTACCTTACGTCTGTTACGTCACTGTCAGACTTTGCTATTCAGCTAAAAAAATTTGAAGACGCTGTCAGTGATTTCTCAGCTAAGTTTGACGAATTTTACAAGAATAATAAAATCCCACCAGTAACATCAGCATCAGTTGGAATGAGATGCGGGGCTCAGTTCAAAGATGATGATGTTTGGTACAGAGGAATTATAGATCACTTAGAAGCAGATGTTGCAGAAGTGACTTTTGTAGATTACGGCAATAGTGATTCTTTTAATATTTCTGAACTCAGGGAACTTCAGAAGGACTTTGCTGTCCAACATGCATACTCTTTCAAGTGTAGCTTAGCGGGAATTGGAAAAGATGAAATCACAGAAGACATGGAGGTAAAGTTTGGAGAATACCTGGAGAATGAGAACCTTGTTGCGAAGGTGATCAGAGCACAGGACAAGAGGCTTATAGTACAACTCTTAGATGGGGATACTTCAGTTGCTGTTCAGCTAGGACTTTCTGAAGATTTGGATGCAGAGAAAATTGGTGAGCCCATTAACTTCAGTTTCACTCCTGGTATTATGGTTATCGCTGCATTAACATACTGTAGCAGCAAACCAGAAAATTACATTGTGTGAATCAAGTTTCATATGAACTGTTGGGTGGGGCAGAACAATTTGTGTGTATGTGTTTCAGAGGCAAGGAGAAAGACAAATCAGAAATTCTCTTAAGTTTCTTTAAGAGGGCAGATTACCATAGGCAGTTGGTAAGGCTGCAGCCCCTCCCCCCCCCCCTCCCCTTTCCTCGCATGTGAGTTGTAAATTTGCTATTTTGTGGCAAAATATATGCTGTTTCCAAGCAAACATGCATTCCATTTTGGGTCACAAGTGCTGCAGCACACCCTAGCAAAAAGGGAAGTGGTCTAGCATGCAAATGAATGTTGCTAGGATATAGCAATCTGTAGGATTTTAAAGGCCACTTTATTAACTATCAGATTAAGTGAGGTCTCTGAGGCACTCTTGCTACATCATCCAAAAATGCTGTACAATGTTTATTTATTGCCTTTTCTAGCAGAAGGACATGTTAGAAATCCAAAATGAACTAAGACACTGGACAGTAAATTGCTATCAGTTGACCTTAATTCTTATAGTTAAAGTTGGTATAGATTTTGGACATTGTCAACTAATGTCATTGCTGTTGATTAATTCAAGACTTGATTTGGAATTTCTGGTTGTTGCTGTGCAGTGTCCAAGAAGCACTTATCTGTTGTGTGCAGAATGAACCAAGCATGGAGGAATACTTTTTGAATAGATGAATAGTTTTAGAATATTGAACATTTACGTGTTTTAAAGCAGACATTCTCACCCAGAGAGTTGTAGGTATTGTGAGATATTTAAATGGTCTATGAAAATGTACTTTTCTTGGATGTCATTTAAGAGAACTGCATGTCAGTCTGAGTTAGCAAGTTAATGCACTTTGCAGACATAACTGTATACTTGTCTCTTGTCACATCTACAGTAATTTGCATTCAATTGCACTTTGCATGCTCCCCAGAGTAGTTTTAGCACCAGGCTCAGTAACGTCGAGAAAGGGAGTTGTCCTCATATCTACTACTCTTGATCTTTTGCAAAAATCAGTGAGACTAGGAGGTAGCTATTTGGAAACAAGTGGATTGAGTTGGAATGTCTACATCTGTGCATATTTCAGTTTAAAATTAAATGATTGTAGTTTGACTCAAGGGTGAAATTAAGGTTAGCAGAACCAGGAGCTTCTTTCAGTCAAAAAGTATCTCCTGGTTCCCTGGTTTTTGGTGCAACCAGGAGACACTTTGTGTTTACCAGGATACAGTTAACAGCTTCAATGATGTATCCATATTAGGGACTTCAAGGATGAGGGGCACTACGTTCGGTTAAAAAATGGTGCCTGGTAGCATTCTTTTTATATTTTATGGGGGCTGTTTAGTTGGAAAAAGGAGCCAAAAAACTGGTGCCCAGTTAATTCCCCCTGTGGTTAGACTTAAACAAGCCTCTCTTTTTTTTTTCTTTTTTCTTATTGATTATAGTTACTTCTCCAAAGTTTTCGATAAGTTTTTCTTAGGTTCACCAGTTTTACCATGATGTGTGGTACAGTGCTTTATTCAGTATCACAGGTGTAATTCCTGCTGGGATACTAGTAGCTAACATAGCTTATATTCATTCATTCATTTCCAAACTCAAGATGCATAATGGTGTTACCCCAGCATTATCCATTTAACATGTTATGTCTATGTCTATGTCATTTAACATGCTAGTCTACCATAGCTGTGACCCCATAAAGACCAAAACTATTGTAAGGTATATAGTAGATTGGCAAATCATGCAATTTAATCTTCCTTTATATATGTTAAACAAGAGCAACACAAGGCAGTAATCTTTTTTTGGGGGGGGGGGGTGGGAGAAGAGATGATTATGATTGGGGTGGTGCCAGCCAGTTTTTAAAAGCCATCTCAAGTATGCATTTAGAAAAAAAAAAGTTGAATCATCATCCTAATTAAGTTACTTTATTTGGTCAATTTTAGGTGAACATATTGATACGACTGCCCATTCACTAGCAGAGGATGCCCTCAGCTCAGCAATCAAGGATATAGAACTGGAGGATTCTGTGTCATCCACAGAGGAGGCGGGAGAGCAGACAACACCGGAAGGTGCAAAGCTAGCAGCATCCAACCCTGAGGCATTTGCAAGTACCCTCATCCAGCAAGTTATTGACTCTGCCTGTAAAGAAGTCTGTCAGCTGACTATTGATGAGGTTGAATGTAACGAGGATGAGTCGTCACCAGAATTGACAACAACAGAGGTTTCACCACCAGACATTGATGTAACGTCCCCAGGTAAGAGCAACTTCAATTAAACGCATTTTGAAAGACCAAAATTCCTCTATCTGTATCCCTTTCCCCCACATGTTTGTTAGTTTGAAGACAGAAAACAGAATTCAGTAAAGTGTAGGGAAAGAAGAGGAAGGATGCTTAAAGGGAGATGTCAGTCACCCCTAGTTTATTTTCAAAAGTTAGCTAAATCCTACAAATCTCCTCTCATTTCACTCACAAGTATCTTTCATTATACTTCTGTCTACAAACATTGAATATTAAAGGTAAACTTATGGTTTTTCTGCATGGATTAAACAAGTGAGTAACAAACATATTGTCACGTGATTGATAAGAGCCAATCCTGAACTAGGATGATGGGGCACACTCATTCAAATTGGGCGACTGCATTTTCCCTTTAAGACTGCATGTTACAAGCTACATCTTCCTACCTTGTTGGGTTGTTGAGGTATCTCCAGCCATACTTCTTAACTAGGAAGCTACTGTTTTTGAAAAGTTCTGACTTGTGGCAAGTCTATTGTGACATTACGTTCTCAAATCATTTACAGCCTTTTGTGACTTCTGATCATCCATTTCATATGTTTTTATTGTGCAACTAACGATCAAAAAAGTATGTGTTGAGAACATCATTTTGAGATAGGTTTATAAAGTTGAAATCCTGTGGAGAATGCTGCTGTATTCAAAATCTGTGCAGTCATGGTCTGAACAGTTTAAGTTTTCTTGAAATTGCAAACTGTTGTAAATTTCCCTTCCAACTGTAAACTTTGATTAAAATTAGTCTCATAACTGACTTTTACCAAACTATTTCAGAAGATGCT
>WURT03088709.1:0-12795 GCA_009936505.3 Holothuria glaberrima | reverse complement strand
GTTATAAGTACCAAACTGAGCTTATTTAAGGCCAATTCTAAATCTGAATTACCCAAGCTAATTGTGAACTAACTTTTGGAAAGAATTTTCTAGTCTCCTCTTTACGAGCGTTCGAATCACAAAGAATTCTAAACTTGATTATGCAGCATGAGATTGGGAGGGTGCTATAGCTGGACCAGGATCTTAGCTTTTCTTGGATTCATTTTATGAAATGTATCCCATACAAGTTATTTCCCTAAAAGCAAAGTTACCATGCCCGACACCAGTTCTTCTTCCCTAACGACAGATCTACCACAACCAAGGTGGTTTGTGCTTGAAGTTTGTCCGCACTAAACATGTTTGTAATGTCCGTGACATATCAGTTTCCATCTTTTCTCTAATATGATTACGTACGCAAACAAAATGTTATTGAAATGGGTGATTGCATGAATAGTACAAGGATCAGTAGGAACAGACTGAGCCGTGCATTGGTTTTAGCAACTTACTATGGATGATACAATACAGAGGAAGTCAATATCTCCATTCTGAACAAATTTTCTTGTAATTTCTCCTTGTGATTCGGTTCTCGACATTACACAGATGCAATTACTACTGTTTTTTTCTAATATAATTACGTACGCAAACAAAGTGTTATGGTGAATGATTAGTAAAAAAATCAGTAGAAACAGACTGGGGTGTGCATTCATTGTAATAACTTACTAAGGATGATACAATAGAGAGGAAGTCAATTTCTCCATTCTGATCGAATTTTCTTATAATTTCTGCTTGTGATTCGATTCTCGACATTGAACAGATGCAAGTACTACTGTAGTTACCCAAAGTCAACTTGAAGGAAACAAAAATCACGGTATCTTCTAACATTAATGCATAGGCCTACTTACTCTGTTCCTTCGAATTTCAAGCAACTGCTTTGATTGCAAAATATTAGCTCACCCATATGACTAGTTAATTGGTAAAATTTCCATTCATTCGCACAGCTAGTGAATTATTCCAGTAAATTGCTTGTAAATTTAAGAATTTTATAATAACATATCAAGGTTTATAATATGAAGCTTTGGCGTTACCACCACTTGATTCAAGTTAAATTAACAATGAGTTAAAAATGTTACAGACTTTACTTGCTATGATCGAGATCCACAACTTACCAGAGTTCTGTAAAAGCTTTTTTAACAAGACTCTATTCCTACATTTTTTTTCTATTTTTTTTATTTCTACATACTGGTGATTTTCCCTCCCAGGACGAGTACACTATCTGCTACAAACTTCTTGATGACCATCTGAAAAATTCTGAAGACTACAGTGTGATATACTGATACAAGGATGCCTCTTTTCCTTAGAAGTGAAAAATTGATGTCCTACACAATATTGTAAAATACATTTTATCTGTTTATGCCTCTGGATATGTGTGGATTAAAACGTTACTGGTTTGTCAGATAAGTTATTGAGGTTGCTAACTGTAATGTCAGAACTCGAAATAAGAATGAAAACAACTCGATGGCGTCTGCGCTGACAATTAACCATTGCTTTGTGTGTTCTGAACTGTGTTACGATACATCGAACATTGATACAAGCAAAGATCAAGAAATTTGTTTTTATTCCAGTTTTGATTTGTGACTTCAAAGTTAAAACTCATTTGTAGTGTAAGGTGTCTATAGACTCATTCATTGTTTACAAGCAAAGACGTCACTGCATGTCGGTGAAAGAGTTTATAAGGCGCGCTTACACTGTCGTCACAACGCAAAGTAGATTCTAATTCGTCCACTTTTTGCGTGCAATCGCACAAGCGTTTACACGCGCAACACCTAACATACACGCATGTGTTTTTGCGCATGCTCTATGCCAACCAATGCTAACCAGTGACGTAACCGTGAACAGCCTAATAGATTTTTGAGATTGATTTCTTTATGTTTTATATTTATTCGGAGATAAATGATGCGTCTGTATGTTATTTTCATGTGAAAGTCAATTGAAATGATTGGCCGTTTATATATGTTAGCCATATTTTGATAACTTGCAAAGAAAACTTAGGATCTGCAAACAGCAATACTGTGTTATTTGTTCACAGTCGAACCATTATTTTCTATAGTGTTGAAAAAGATTTCAAACACTACATAATGAGCCTTTAGTAAGTGCAACAAACATTTGACGAGACCTGTCTTTTAAGGCAAACGTTAAAACGCGTTTTAGCTATAAACCAATCATTTTATATTGTTTTATATCATATATTTCAATCTCAACGTATGTATACATTTTATCAATTTTCATGTGCATTAATCGGGGATCTTTGTACTTATTATCAGTGCAAAGTACCTTAAATAAAACGTTCCTACTTCGTGTCGCATAGATCTTTAATGTAGTAAAGGATCAAATCTAATCTCCACTTGTAACAAATAATAAGCAAAATGTGTAAAATGTTCCATAAATGTCTTTCCATTGTGGAAGAGTTAATGAGTATTTAAGAATTTTTGTCCCAATTTTCAGGTTTTCATTGTGTCATACTTTACATATATAAAATAGGCTACACGTATGAGTAGCTATAGACCTTATGCATATGGCGGCACAGAACAAAAACTACGCATCAATGCAATTTACACCACCAAATGTAGACAACTCATTTATGTACCGGTCGGGTACGCGCAGATATCTACCACGCAAGCTTGCGAAGATTGCGTGGTGCATGTTGTGTGCCATTGTTTGCTCTCAAAAATGAAGTCGAGTGACTTCAGTGCGAAAGGTTATTTCAGTCTGGATAAGTCCCCTGAGAGTACATTACAATTTCATTTAACCTTTTGTGCTTATTTGGCTGTAAAATGTGAACGTGAAGGTTTCCTACAAGTTGTAATCAGTTGCTTATTTTAACGATCATTGAGGAAAATAATATGAGTATATATCTTCTTAAATTTGTGTCGTTGCAATGTTATTATTTCCTTAAAAAGCTTTCGGTAGTTTACTCTTTGCCTGCTCCTTGTCAGATGTCTTTAAGATTGATAAATTCAGTTCAGTGATGCTCTCGCAGCACATTGTTACTTGGCCTCAAAAATTACACTGACTTATATACACATGTCTGTAGCATTCGAATTAAATATTGCGCCTCCTTTTCAACCGTAAACTTTCAAGCACCTTTCCGACTTGTAATGGTGTTTTTTTTGTGATGACAAGTCTAAAAACAAAGCGTCCTGTACTTGGTTACATTTCACAGTTTCCTTCTTTCACCGTGCACCGCAATCTAATAAGATGGGTGCCAAAATTACCAAAATTTCTTTATTCACCAAAAGCCGCCCATATTTAAGGAAATGACACTTCCTAGGACTGATTAGTTGCACCTAGATGTGAAGCCTTCTATATAAATCTGAAAAATCTGTATGGGGGAGACGTGAAATAGTAGAGAGCACGATGCGTACCACGAGGTTCAGGGGCGGATGTAGCTTTTTGTTTGAGGGGATTTCAACATAAAAAGGGCACATACTCCAAACAGTCGACTTAGCGCATACGACACCGATTGTATAGTTTTTAACGTTTTGACAAAGAATGAATACCTCAAAAAACCTCTTAAAACAAGAGTACCGTGGACTCACACTCTCCTCCTTCGTGAAACATCGACAGCTGTTTTACCTTTCTTCAAAGCATACTGCAAGTACAGCACCTCCAGGGCCTTAGCCTTGACGAAATTCATACATGGGGTGGGACAGTCCAATCGCTTACACAAGATAGTTGGAAATACGGGGTATCCTTTCATCCTTCCTATGTCACCCCATACAGGGTTACCACATTCGGAGGGTGACATTTAGGTAATTTGGGTTGAACTGAATATAGTGCTGCCTTTTGTAAAATTTTGAACTGGTTATATGTTAAGAACCCATATCAATATTATATTCAACGAATTTTTCTTTTGGGGAAAGGGGAGCTCTGTGTAAGGGAAGGGAGTCTTCTGAGGGGTGATGTGACACCATGCTCTTTGAGAAATTTTTGTTTATGTGAGGCGGTTTAGATTCAAAGTGGACTTATACTGTGAAAGCTTGAAATCTATATTTAGAAGTTTAATTACTTAGAGGTGTTTTTTCGATAGGTGTCTTGTGAGGGGGACATTTCTCTGCTTTCACACATTATTGCACTTTCAAGTTAACTTAAATGCAAAGTGATGCTGCCTGTCATTGTTGTACTTTCTTTTTGAAATGGAGAATGAAGACAGCCATACCATCTAAGCGAAGCACCACTTTTAGTAGGAAAAAAGGGAAAGGAAGACATTTGTCCCAGATATTACTCCAAGACCGAAATGCAGAGATTTGAACTTCCCATGCTTAGTACTGCATCTAAAAATCATTTTCCTCTCTCCTATTTTTACATCTTTTTCATTTTCATTTTGAAAGCATATCACATCAACTGTCGGGAAATTGCCCCATGAGGATAATTTGCATGTTACTATGTCCATGAATCGTCTGTCCAACAAAACGGCCAGGTCTCCCTTGGAGTTTTCGATACCGTGCGACAAATACAAGGAAAACCCATCTAGTATGTAGGTGAATTTCCTGAAGATTGCAACGAACAATGTATACACTGGTTAAACGTATGTCAAGGTCACCTGATTGGGAGGGGGGTTTCTCAGCTATTTGAATTCAAAATGTGAAAGACAACCGATGATCTTCTAAATCGCGCAAGTCGTGCCGAAAATTTTTGGTACCGTAGTTATATGAAACAATTCTGTAAAATCGTTAAGAGTTTCCGTAATGATCAGCCTCGTGCAATTGTCTTACAGTCTGGGTGATATGCATCTATTTTGTAAATCTATGGGTCTAACACTGGAGCTATGGTTACATGGGTCATCCCCCAACTCATCGACTATTGCATGGGAATGCATATCCTCTCATCCCTCGGGATACTACGCCTCTGCTATTTTTGGACTTTGAACTCATCATATGATTAAAATTTATTTTTTGTGGTTTCAACACCCCCCAAGGCTGATATCTGGTGCGGTGGGCATCCCTCCTCGTAATGCATTACTGGGAGTGTTACTATCGTTGGGCACGTGACACACGCTTATTAAGACGAATTACGGAAGAAATGTCTCCCCAATTCGCCGGGATGGCGCTTTTGTGACCTTTAAGTTGAAAGTTGCATGGAAACATTCTTTTTTTTAAGGTTTCATTCTTTATATACTTAGTCTTTAACAAAAGGGTTAAATTTTAAAATTATTTGAGTAAAATCAATTTCTAGTGGGAAGCTAGGCTGTAAGTTACTTTAAAAGATTATTTATGCCGTAATATAAAAGCATGTTGTAGTAAAGCTTGAGACACAGAACCGGTAAGAAGTTAGCGTGTAGACAAGTTTAGGTACGTTTCGTGTATCATGTAGTTCATAAAAACGTTATTTTCTTTAACAGTTATGGGAGAATTCAGTATTTGCAGTTAGAGGTTCATTATAGTTGTGCCGGATATATTTTTCTAGGGGCTGAGCCGTTTTGGTCCCCCCAAAAGCTGAGTTGCCAGAGAAATTTGCTTAACTTTAACAAATACCTGCCAGAAAATTGTGCCCGAACCCCGAGGGCTGAATTCACGAGCTCCCACGATCATATAGTACAGCAGAAAGGTGCAATATTTGGGGGGGATTGTGCATATATTATTCATTTTTCAAAATGGCCGCCATTAATACTTTTACCTATATTTTGAACTTTTTGTATGCAAAGTGCTGCTGTCAACACGAACTTGAAAGGTTGTTATTTGGCACTCTTAGGGTCTCTTACGATAGTGCCACTACTTATTTGTTGTGTTACAACATTGGCGGCCATCTTTGAAAATGGCTGCCATTGGTTGTAATCTTACTCAAACTGTTGTCTCTTCTTTATACAATGGTAGCGTCATAAAAAATTGTAGATGCCAGGACTTGTTCAGGCAGTACCACCGAAGTAGCGTACGCTGTTTCATAAAAGCCCAATGATAGTAATCATAACAACGTTTAACGTTGCCTACGTACAGCGGGGACCCATTCTTCTCTTCGCCCACTAGACAATTTGTACAACTCTTCAAGCCAGATATTTCCACAAAACAGTACATCATCGGTAAACTCAAGTTTGCATATTCTGTAAAATATGCTGTGACAGCAACAAATTTGGGCTGAACTATTCACATCCCGAGTTACAACATTGTCGCAGGTAATTTTGTATGTTTTAACACAAAAAATTTCTTCATACTAAAAATACCTGAAAACTGCAGCCCCGTCCCCACGGCCCTGGATAGTCTATGATATCATACAGACGGAAGGCCTTGATTGGTCAAACGTTTCATGGTGACTATACGAAACGATATTCAGAACTTTTGTTGTGAACAATTTTAGCCCCCCGTCCCCTCACCAATCCTGTCCCTCCGTCGGCTTCCCTTTCTATGAGAGAAATCCTGGCTCCATCCCTGACACGGACCAAAAAGCGACTCTTGCGACGATCGCCCTGTCGCATACCGCCGTCCAGTCCGCCGTGAACGAAACGCTCTAGGTGGACCAGTTACCCTATTTTTATCTTTTCTTTGGGATATTTCTTCCTACCTTGCTCATCTTCGATTGGGCCTAATGGATCATCAGTTGGGTGCGCATTCAATGTTATGATAGATAGCCTACATAACTGTTCAAGTTTTTGTCCACTATTTTGTAAATGCCCTCAGAGCTTCCAGGGCTACGCCCTTTTAAATCCATTCGGTGTTGCTCTGAAACCGGTCCTTTTGACGTGTCGGACCCCTAGACACCACGTATTCAGGTGGAACGCTGACCATTTCTAACTGAGACCTAAAGGCAAAATCATGGATTCACGTCTGGCTCTGACCCCTGAAATTTCCCCTATTAAACTCCTGGGCCACCATTGAAAATAATTAACCACCACATGTACGTTTTATGGCCTTTAAGAATTTCATATACACTTTGCAGCGCATATTGCAAAGACATACCTTGTGGAGCGCTATGTGACAACGGATTAATTGCATAAGAGTGTTTCCCAAATTCTGCCGGTCTCGAGCCCATTCTCGAGAAATTAACAGCCGAGTCAAAAGTAAGGACTGTACGAGACCGAGACCGAGTCCGAGTTCTTAAAATCGAGACCTGTCTCGAGTACTACAGCACTGATTCATATGCAAATACCCATAAGGTGTGAATGTACATATGTTGGGATCTTGACCTATGTAAATTTAATATGATATGATATGACATAATATATTACGGACGCAGGCTTTATAAGCCTCTGTATCCTCATCAAACATTAGAACACTGTAACAAACTGAAACTCAACAGACCATCATATATTTGAAGGGAAGCCAGCTTCAAAATCAAATTTCATATCTAAACTTTCCCAAAATTTATCAAGTCTTCTTTCAAAAGTAGCAACAGAGTGAGCTTCCACAACTTTAGATGGAAGACTATTCCACAAAAAACAAAGAAAAAAAAAAAAACAAAAAAAAACTATATCTAAAGATAAATTTCTTCACATCTGACTGACAGTGTTGTTTTATGAGTTTAAAATAGTGATCTCTTGAAATATCACTCTAGTACTGAAATTTAGCATGTTAAAATTAACATTATTGTCATATACCACGAACAATTTGTTTAAAATCCTGTAAAATTATTTGGTAAACATTATTTCCTAACCAGAGCCACCTTTCCTTCCATTACTTGTCAATTTTCAACCCCAACACCTCACACATCACCTCAAAGCCCATGACACCTCAAAATTTCCAAAGGCCTACCTTTTCTACCTAAAGGCGCCTGAATAATAAAAAAGTGTGACCTTGTTACCCGAACACACCGAGGTGTGAGATTGATTCACCTTCCTTTAAAGCCTCTGAACAATATGGTTTTGTAACATGTAAGTCTTGTGTTTCCCACCCTAAGTGATGCTTTTGTAGAAGTACTTTACACAGGTGTTAGGTAGGCATTAGATGAAGCACCCCATTACCAGTTACTGCTTAAATTAAAACGCTATGGTATTAATGGGAAATGACTTGGGTGGATTGGATCTTTCTGTCCAACCGCAAGCAATGTATGTTTAGAGATGTTTTTCGGATTGGACTGATATTAAGAGTGGTGTACCTCATAGGGGTTTTTTTCGCCCCACTTTGACCTTGGCATGTATTAAAGAATTGGCCGATGTTTTTCCGGGGTACCGGATCAAGTTTTTGCCGATGAAACTAACATTTATAGAAAATAAAATTAGTTTTGAGGAGGATTGTAACTTGCTGCAATTAGCTATTGACGATGTTTTCGACTCCTCAGTAACTTGGCAGGTTTGCTTTCATCCCCATAAGTACCACATTTAGAGGTTGAGTGGAACTGTTCCTACTTTGACTTATTCTATGGGGATTATGCTGATGCTAGACACAGTCTTGAGATAAGATTGTGCCTGCATGATCATCATGGTGTTCTTGTTGATAATGAGCTTTACTTTTTCGAGACCATATTTCTGTATTTTGCCAAAGCGAAGGCATCTTGAAAACGATTAGAAGAAATTCCCGAATTTTTGGATGGCTCTTCCCTACCTTTGTTTACAAAGTCCACGGTGCGCCTAATTACTCTGTATGCAGGTGCGTCACTCCAAGGGTTCTGGTGGTGCTGCACCCCTCCTCAATAGTGTTCAAAGTGAGGTCTATTGGGGAAATTTTGCTGTCCGTCGTGAAAACTTGCCACTTTCTTTTGCAATTAATTTACTTTGTCAGATAGCTAGATCTTTCATTTGGGGCTCCAGAAAAGTCTGGATATTTTATAATCACAACGATTTACTTAAGTAACTTATTTTTCTGTGGAATATTGCTTTAGATAAATTTAACCAGAAACCTAACCCCTCCCAAATGTAATTGTTTTGGCAAACTATTCTGTTTGTCGGGATATTATTATATTTTTAGAAAAAGTTCATGGTAATAAACTAAGGGTCCTGTGTGAGTGATCTCTACAACACTATTCGGGAAGCCATTGTCTGTTGACGAAGTCCAAGCTGTCCTGAAAATAGTAGTACCATATTGCATAATTCTCAGCCATTAGTCAGATTAGACACCATGTCTGACACTGTGAAATAAGAGCCTCTCGGACTGCAGGGCTTTCAAATTTTAGTGACTGGTGAGAGTGAGATTCGATGTGAGACTACTGAGGCGGAGCGTGACCATCGCTTCGCGCGGAGCGTTCCGCCAGATCGACTTTTTGCCAAAAATACCCATAGATTGCAGGAAATGGTACTTCCCGTACCTCATTACTGAATGCCCAGAATTTTCCGTTTCCAGATGTTTTATGTTCCTGGAAATTTTTAAGGAGACGTTTTGTTCACATTATAAATAGACCAACAAAAAAAAAGGGAAATTCTGAGGCCGACCGGTGTGTATTGCTGACGGCCTAAAATCGAAAATATTTTAACAAAATTAATTTCCATCAATCCGAGCCTTCCTTGCTTAAAACAAATTTGAACTTCTGACTTGCTTTAGACTAGCAGCGGAAAGCGTTTTCCGGTCACGTGGCTACAGAAGCGATTGCAGGGATATATATTTTTTTTGGGGGGAGGGGAAGGGGCTATGTTGCCATTGACCCTGCTGAAATAGAGTAAAGAGAAGGCCAGTAGCCATGAATTCTGACATAGAGGGCACGGTACCGCAAAGGTGGGCACCGAAGACTGTAGCTAGTGATGCCACCAGATGATGGCAGTTTGTGGGAACCACGGGAGATGATATCACGAGCCCTACACAGATAGCTTCAAGAAATCGGACCCACGCGTGAACGTACGCGCGAAAAGTTCCCCTTCCCTGGTAGCTATTTCCCCCTCCCCCCTTGGGATACAGAGACGTGAAATTTGTGGAAAGTTTCACAAGTGAACGGAACAAGGCTATGGTCATAATGGTGCTTCTTCAGCTCCGCAAGCGTAGATGAGGAGTTATGAGTGATTAAGCATAATTTTGGTGGGATCCAGACTAAGGGAAATCCCCGAAATTTCTACGACATTAAGACGATTTAGGAACACTAGCATGGAGCCTTTGAGCTGACCTCCGAATGACACTGAGAATACATTAAACTCTTCACAGTTTACAATTCAGTTCACAGTCAACGTATCTTTACTTTGAACAAAATTTTGCCTAAACAGCTTGCAACAGGGTGAAATGTACAATCATGGGCGGAAAAAGTACTTTTGAATTCATTTGTGGTTCGAGAAAATTCAAACCATGAAGTCATCACTGGCAAGTTATACGAATGTTGCTCAAAGTATTAGATTGCTACATGAAAACCCATTGATGTACGCTTCTAACTCTGGGAGTACACCTGGTTTGTACTAGAAATATTCACTAGTCTGATATTTTTGTGCTAATAATGTTCATAAGTGATACAACGTGGACTGTGAGGACTGGAGTGTGCGCAAAGCGCACCGAAATTTGAGGTGTACTTCGTTGCCCAAAGGAAAAACTGCACGCAGGCTCAATTGGGGGAGGTGGTGCTTGGATAAAGATTTGCCGACATGGAGACCAAGTGTCCTGACTGGGGCCAGCGACAGCCTAGTACTCTTAGCCAAGTCAGATTCAGTGGGTTGTCGAAAGGATGCCGAACTCGAAATATAAGGCGCGCAAAGCGCGACGAAAAAATTGGGGTTTTATTGAAAAAGACTTCATAGTTTTGTTTTCATGAAGAAAAGTTGGAAAAGTTAGAAAAAAGATAGAAGAATCTGCCCTTCTTAAGGGCAAACCAAGGAATTTGATGGGTGACTGCATGGTCGTCGTATGAAATCACATTCTTTATCTTACACATTAAGGCTCCTCGACAAAACTGAAAAATCTTTTCTCTTAGAAAATATGTTTGACACGATGGCGTAGCTGAAGCAGGAATCTTCCAAAAGACAGGAAAAAACGTTAGAACTTAGCAACGATGCATTTTCGTGTTTTTCTATAAATACATTCTGAGAATATCGGTTTTCACCAGAACTGCTAATTTAGAAACTTTAGCGCATTTTTTATTCTTGGGGGCAGGCTAGGAAAAAGTTGAGGGGTTAAAGCCCGGCCGAACGTACGCTTCCTGAATTGCCGTTTTAGTCGCGAAATGAACTTTTTGTTAACGAGTCTAACACGTGTTTCGGAGTAATAACCGCTTTTCACCTATTGGCCCCGCAACTGAGTTCAGGCTGCGGCATAGTTACGACCCGTGGAGGCTGATGAATCAGTGCCACAACTCCCTGGTCAGAGTGATGTGGAGTGATGGACTCAGACATAATTGCTTACGTTTGGGTTGAAAAGAGGTAGCTAGCTCGATGATGGCAAGATTAATTATACCCTAACTGAATACTCCACTACAGTCAACTTATGCTTGGTGCTCAGCATAAGCAATGGAATAGGGAAAACAAGCTAGTGAGCCACAACTGGAAAAAAAGGCCGTGGACGGCCAGACTTAAACCAATTGGTTAGAAACTGAGCCGTAAAACCTCATTTAACTTACTAACTACAGTCATGGGCGGCGATCCGTCTTTAAAAATGGGGGCGGGGGCGGGATATAGTCAGTGACACTATCTAAGCGGAGCGCCACCATCAGTTGGCGTGGAACGTACAAAGAAAATTTTGGCCAAAAATAACCCCCAGATCACCGGAAATGGCCCTTTTCAGGCTTTGCAACGTGACACTATGACAACAAGTATTTCCTTAAAAAAATGCATATTGTAGAAAGTCTAGAAAAAGGTAAAGTTTTCTGATTACCTGGAATAGTCAGCGGCACAAAGCGGAGCGCCATTGTCAGTTGGCGCGGAGCGTAGAAAATTTTGGCCAAAAATCCCCCCACATCACTGGAAATGGCCCTTTCCAGGTTTTGCAAGGGGATACTATGACCACTGTGAGAAGTATTTCCTAAAGAATAAATAGGCCTATTGTAAAAATCTAGAAAAAGGTAAAGTTTTCTGATTTCTGAATCTGCCGGGTTGATTTCATGGGGATATAGTGTACAAATCCCTCCATCCAATTTCATGCGGGTGATATATCCCCCCATCCCTCAGGATCGCCGCCCGTGACTACAGACAGCTTAATGCTTGGAGAAGGAACTCAGGTAGCGTGATAGCTGGCCTTTCACCGACACCCGACACATATGCCACCCTGACACTGGCACGACTTTTGTCCCGCAATGGCCCTCACTTTGGAGCGCCAATGACTAAAGTCTTCGTGAACGAGCGTGAGGAGTGTGAAAGGTGCGGGGTGCGTGCTATGTCGTAGAGAGAATTTTGAAATTTTCAAAAATTTGGCACGCATCAATTTTCGTACCATGTGCGTGCCACTTGCGTGTACAATGCGTTAATACTGCGCGAAGTCGGCGGGAATACTGCCGACGATGCGTGTCAATGCGTGCCATGGGAATCCAGTACACGCCTTGCCACACATTGTTCACGAACTGCTCACGTTGTGTGCGCTCAAGGTCGCACAGCTTTCACGCATTCGAGAGTGCCGCGGTCGTTAGGGTGTTGTTACGAGTTGTTACGTGATCATGGAACGTTTATTTCGCCCATAGTTTGCTCACGTCACGAACAATTAGCGCATGACACAAACTGCTCAAGAAGTGTTCATGCATTGCTCACGCATATTTCACGACCAATGATCGACCACAGCGTTCGTGTCAGTGCGTATACAAGCAAGCCAATCGCGAGTCCTGGCCACAACGCAACTCGTCAGCAAACAAACAACATGCCTACCAAGAAGAAAGCCAGAGGAAGGAGAAGTCCAGTGCAGAAAAAAAACAGGAAGAGGACAGGCCAGAGAGAGAGAGAGAGAGAGAGAGAGAGAGAGAGAGAGAGAGAGAGAGAGAGAGAGAGAGAGAGAGAGAGAG
>WURT03088698.1:0-12795 GCA_009936505.3 Holothuria glaberrima | reverse complement strand
AAATAACATGTTCCTGATACCAATTTCCTTAACCAATAGACAGTCACTCACTCTCTCCTCATTTTCAGATGTGGTGGGTCAGGTGTAACACGTCTTATAATCTGTCTATGTACATAAGAGGATATTCAGTGGTCTTTTATTTTGTTAAGTGTACTTATTGTTTATATCTATTGTCATCTTCAATATTAGAGGGAAAGAACAAATGTTCATTGTAGTTCTCATCCATTTGCACTCAAAACAAAACAAGTTCAATTAACACAGGGACTCGGTTACTTGGACTCGGACCTAAGGACTCGGACTTGGACTCGGGCCTAAGGACTCGGACTCGGACTCGGACATCAGGGACTCGGACTCGGGCTGGGTGGACTCGACTCCAGCCTTGCACCTTACATACAGGTTAAATACAGAAAATGTCGAGATAAGTTCAAATCAAATGTGATAAGAACCTCGGAAGAGTTATGCGTTGGAAGTTATCCACTTTTAGGGAAGAGAACATCTCCTCGTTTGCTGATGAGTACACGGTTGTAAAAAAAAGTCTGAATTAAGCAATTTAAGTAAACATCGAGCACAGGTGTGGGCTTACACGTCCAATAATTTTTTATCATTCTTTAACAGATTCATCAAGATTCCCTAAAAGGGGTAATGGGCCTCGGATTATAATAACGTACAGAACAACGTCTAGACTGAATGACAAGTGAATAATAATTTTAATATTACTTTCAGGTGGTAGCAGTTCGTATCAGAAATTCTTGCGCAATACAACTACTATAACTCCTTTAATAGATTAATAAGCGTCACTTGTACGTCAGCAGTGATCACATCTTTAGAAAATACCTGTCAATCGAAGGGACCAAATAATCGAGGGAATTCTTTTTAAAGGGCATTCCTCGGGCTGATGATACCTACTTGATAGTGAGAATAAACAGTTATTTAATTATATCGAGGTACCTATACTGCGATCATTAAAAAAGCGATGTTATCATTTGTAGACAGTTTGGTTGCATGCGATCGATAACTGTGGAAGGACAGATTTTCAACGGTTTCCCACCATTTGCTATCAGACCGAGTATAATGCTAGCCCCAGGAGTAGTAGAAGTTTTAATGTACATGAATGGAGGAGAATGGTGTCAGGAAACAAGTATATGCATTCTATAAGAAGCCTTCTTTTACTAAGGAGCTGCCACTTGGAGTTTTAGCGAATCAATTTTTTTCGACACTTATTTGGCCTGTCCAAAGCTCTATGTACATTTCAACGACAGTTTGAGGGTACATACTCCGAGAAACACTTACTGCATTAGGCAATTGAAATCTCAAGTGTCATAAAGTCATCCAAAAGATTTGCCCAGGGAAGCACAGGACTAATAAACTTTGGATATTGCGGCTGTTTCCTGCTTACAAATCCCGTCTCCTGTCCAGGTACCGAATGGATGAAATCGAACACAGAAGTGTACATTTCTAATTTCTAACAAGGAAATTACTTCTAGGGTAAAATCCTCTTTCAACTGAGATACTGCAGTAGTCCTCTGAACTATGTAAGGGTCGGTAATTTCCCAGTCTACTACGCTGGCGCCATTGACATATCCCTCGACAGGGGATATATTTGCAAAAAATAATCCGGTTATAACAAAAACTAAAAGGAAACACACACTATTTCTAGTGGGCTGACAAAAACAAAAAAAATGGAGTGACGTTAGAAGGCGGTGAGCGAATTGTCTGTATTTCAGTAAAATACCTTTGATATGAGACTTACGATCAGAATGTGATTTGTTCAGATGCAGGCGAAGAATATACTGACGGAACACTCATATTGTCTTTGGCATGACGAATCAGCCTCCTTAAAATGGTCTTTAGTGGCCTATAATAGTGGACAGTTAAGATGGTGCAGTGAACTCGAAGACGCAACTGATGGACACAAACGTTATACAGACTTACATTTTGAAGCCTCTCGCATTTGCAATATCCTTAGGCGATGGACTGATAAAGTGATATACCCCACTTAAACAAACGAATAGTGGGATTTAGGAAATACATTTTCTTCTCAGTCAATACAGTATGTAAATATAGGGAACTGTTGAAGCTCAGTGCAGGGAATATAAGAAACAAAGTATGAGTCGCTTGCCTAAGTGGCGCAAACTAAACACGTATCTGCAACGCTTTATATGAGGGGAAAGTTCCAACATCATCTTTACAGTAGTTTTGGAAGAATTTCTTAAAATCCACCTTCTTGAGCAAACCTTGGGGGGCCCAGGAAGGTCTATGTCAAGAGAGGTTATACCTCCTGCAAAAGCAGTTGCCACAAATAACTTGGTTCCAGTAACTTCAGATGGCAATTTGTATGATATAGAGGTTTCTTGATAGGTCATATCTCTAAATGCTATTGGAAAAAGGCACGATAATGCTTAGCTCACAATTGCTCATGCAGAGCAGTCGAAGCTTGTGATACTGCACACAGTATAGCCTAAATGTTGTGCAGTGTTGTGCTTGTCGGTACTCGCTCGTTTAAGTGGACAAAAATTCAAGCAAAAAAGCAAATAGACAAACAGACCCACTGATACTTTTATAACCTACGGCCTTTAATACTGCCGAAAAACAACTATCGGGTGTTAGTCAGATCAGGGAGCTGTATATTAAACTTTCCCTGGTCAGAAAACAGTACTCTGGACCGTATAGCCACTGACGTTTCGACCCTGAGCTACCCTCAGGTTTTTGCATAGCTGGTGAAAGTTACTGCGTACGTTCCACTTTTTCCGCTTTCGGAAAATCAAAATCACTTACAAGACGTTCATAGGCACATAAAATAGTTGGATTGTAGCAAGGCAAAACAGTGTCAATAGCGGAATGAAAAATTCGTCTTATAGTTCCCTACGTTCCTTAGACACACGCAATTCACGGAGTTTTTTTTTTTTATTAGATAAGCATATGTTCTTTTTCTTCGTATGATTAGAACATCTTGTAATAAAATTGTATAACCGTTCTTGACAACACGATGTGTAAATGAGAAGAGTTAGAAGGAACTCTTTCTCCCTTTTCAGTCGAAACTAATAACGAGATAGCGTAGTTAATAGCCAAATTAATTCTATCCACATTTCTTACAAGGGGCGGTCACCAAGTCCCTTTAAATTCATGGGCAGTTTTGATCACGTGTTGATATTAGTCAACAAATTAATGCTGACATTAACCCTTTGGCTAAACGTATGGTAGACTAACGTATAGTACACTTTGTCCTATGTAGAGATTGTGTGCCTCACTGCACTTATAACTTATCGGGTTGCGAACGTAAGTGTATCCACAGCTTCAACCTGGTGTGCATAAATTGTCGATTGGTGGGTTCAATAATTTCATAAATGTAAGAATTCATACATGTAGAGGAAGCAGCCTCCTTCCCTGACCAATTGCATTTTTTCTGATTAGGATACACCAGTGGAGATACTGGAGAACGTTTCACAAACTTTAAATGCACATACTTTTGAGATTCCGTCATGACACATTCTGGTGTAAAGCTCTCTTGTGACTCGTGGTTAGTAACATTGTAAATTCCTCTATGGGCTGTTATTAAAAATGTTTGCTGACTGTTACTGCTATGAATTATTAAATGAGGATTTAATTAAAATTTTTGCCTGCCTGTTCAACTACTTATCGCAAAAGGGAAGGACTGTCTCCCCTCAAGGACTGATAATACGCTGAGCATGCACTATTATAATTAAAAAAGAAAACACAGTTCCTATTTTTCTTCCTGTTTCAACGAAAACAGAAAAAAGAAGATCATTTTACTGCAGTGCATCTTTGACCTAAAGAGCTTCAAGTTGCAAGGAACCATCCAGGTATCAATTTAACTCGTTTTAAAACTAAGCTAACGTGTAATTAATCTTCAATTTACACCAGTGACTGACTGAACTAATAGGATGGCCAACAAATGAGAAAAAGGACGTAGATTCCTTTTAGATTTAGTTTCAAAGGGATAAAAATTATGGGATTATGAGAACTTTTGAAAACGTGATGTCCTTAACTACGCTAAAACTATTTTGCATCTTATATGAACAAAACTTTTGCCCCTCCCTATAAGTCCCTCACGAGGACGGCTCCCTTACGCGGGATGACAAAGGAACTTCAGGGGCCATTCCATGTGTCAAATATCCTTAAGCCACCTAAGAAAAGGAAGCAAAATACCATGATAGAGAAACAAGAAGAGAGAACATTTTCCCAAGAGAACAGCAATATCCATTTTTACCAAACTTGCCTCTCACGCTTGAGCTAATTTCAGTATGGCTAGCTCTATTATGCCTCTCTTTTTAAATTAAACGTTCAATAACCTCATCCTTTGAAATGGTCAACAAGATAGACGCCTATGTCACAGAGGTGCTATACCTGAGAGTTCCTACAAGAATTTCCCCCAAGGTGAAGGGCCTCTTTCCTTTTGACGTCCAAATTGAGACATAATTTGATCACGGTCTAATAGTTCTAAGTTGCATCAAGTGCGGGCTATGGAGAAATGATTTCTAAGACCAATCGTTTTCTACCCGAATTTGTAAAAGCCTCATCGTATTTATCGAAAGCATGTAACACCTTCAGGTCAATTTCGTGGAATAATTTGAGGCCTTGATTTCTTGGCTTAATACGTAAATTGCCATGCGTGAAAGTTAAACAGCCGACATTTACTACCTAAATTATGAGTGCAATTAAAAGAAATTTATAAATTACACTATTTAAAATCGTCTTTAACTGGGCCATTGTAGTGATCTTATGTAACTTACGTGACAACAAGGAATGTAGTTATAGGCAATAAGACTGGATTTATAGTGTTGCTGTCGCTCATTCAAGGACTGTTGGACCATGTAACATGTTTTTTAAATCATAAGCGTAGGAAGCTGTTTGAAAGTGGGGGCGGAAGTGTATGTTAGTGACCAATGTCCTGGGGGAAAGGTCTTAGGGGAGGGGATGTCCCCCTCCCCTTTGGAAAATTTTTGACTATTTACACTGCCCTAGATGCAAAATGGTGCAAGTTTTAACAAACTTTGAAGTATCTTTGTCCCTTTGGAAATTTTTTTACTATTTAAGGTGCCCTAGATGCAAAATGGTGCACTGTTTGACAAACTTTAAAGTAATTTCATCGTATTCAATGCCATATTTTGGCAGCGTGTCATCAAAAGTGTGGGGGCGAAACAAGGCTTTCGCCCCCACCATCGAGAGTGGAGGGGCGGTCGCCCCCGCTGCCTCCCTTTTCCTACGCCTATGAAAATTAATATTGCAATGGATAATGTAATTTCATCAAAGGGAGAAGCAACCATGAAATGATTAGTGCAATGAGATCGTCTGGGCAGCCATGCAGGTCTCCATTATAATACGAAAAACTTCTCAACTTTATCAATACGAAGGCCTAGCTTTTCTATGCAGTGCTGCCAACATAAAAACTCATCGCAACATCAGAACAAGTTATTTTGTACGATCTTGGAACCGTGGCCTGTTGGAACATGCCCCTGGTCGTGGGTGACTCAGTCCCATGACACTACATTGCCCAGTGTTTCTTATCAGTTAAAAATTTTTAGTCTGTAAACTAAAACGTAGTAGTTTCGATAATAAATACTTCTTAACCAGGTTGGTATAAACATGAATTCCGGGGGGGGGGGGTGTGAACTAGGCTATTTTGGGACCAAGTACATTTCTTGGAGAGCGACTCCCATTGAAATAGTTGTACGATCCAAATTTTCAAAGACCCCCTTTTTTTTTGTTTTTTTTTTGTTTTTGTTTTTTTTTTTTTGTTTTGCACTTCAAATGTTGTTCACGTCTGATCTACTGTTACAAAGGCATACTGAACTGGATTTGAGACCTACTTTTTGGCGCTCAGAGACCGACTTTTGATTTTCACTGGGGTGTCACATCCCCCACCCCCGTATTTACGCCCCTGTTCTTAATGTAACACTCTTGTTGTGATACTTTCTTTACTATCGAAACTTTGATGTTACTTTGATTTTGTCGATTTTAGTTCCTTAGTTTAGTTTTAAGCGTTGAATCTTTCTTCATGTTTTAAAGTATTTGTAATTTGTATAAAACACTTAAAAGCTTACTCTTAGAATAAGTGCTGTAGAAGTGGAATTTAATAATAATTCAATAGAGGGAAATGAAAATAAATTTTCGGACCTTTGACGGGATATTGAGGAAAATGTCCTTATCTAACATATAATTCTTCTGTCCAAAGGGTGTAAGGTTATTGGATGTTTCTTGGTTCTGTGTTGAGAGACATATCTAAGTGTTCCCACTACGTCTACGTCCATATTACAGCTCCTTGAACACTGATACCCATGAGAGGCATGTAGATTGAAAGTTACCCAGATGTGTGCAATATCCCTTATTCTCAAAATGTTCCCACCTAATCCTACAATTAACAATACCTTTTGTTGGCCAATTGTGAGCAAAGTCGTATTAAGATTCTGACGAATCATCTAACTATAAAACCAGCAGTCAATCTAGCCTTATGATATCCGGCTTAAGATGCTCTTAGTCAACGTGATATTGCAACATCTAAAGCCAGATTACTTATCGTGTGATGTAATCATTCCAAATGAAATTACGGCCTATGCTCAAACAGTATTATGAAACTATACCTTGTGAACATTCTCACAATAATGATGCGAGATCAAAATCTTGATTTAATTTTCTGAACTATCAAGTTCGTAGCTTTAACATCATCAGAAAGAACGTAGTTATCCTTCCGCGTGCAAGACTGCTTGCCTGTCGTGTCGAACTGCATCGTGTATGCATTATACACAACATGTGAATCCACATTTGACACATTGTCTGAAAATTCTGTCGCCGGTTGTGTGAAAGTTGCAAAACTTGATGTGGAATGAATAATCATAGCTATGCTTTCTGGTGCTCATCTATATGGCGCATCGATTCTTTATTTACACATTGAAATGTTGGGCTTTGCATGGACTCCATGTTTTAGCGTTTGCAAAAGAACGGTATTAAAATACCGGTTTTGGACATTTGGTAAAACGCCACAAGCATTAACATTTTGCCAAAGGTCGATTTGAAAGATAAAACGAAGTTGGTTTTAAAATTGGCAAATGCTGGCATGTCTTGTGAAAATACTTAGCGCGTAGTGTTTCTCATCGTACTGTACTTATCAAAGGGATGAATGAACTTTTCCGTTCAGCTCATCGCTAAAAACGTAAACTAAGAGGCAACCCATGTGGAGAAGACCAAAGATCAACAGCTATCGAATTTTTGGCCTAAGGGCAGACTTGTGGTAGGGGTTACGGACCCTGCCTGTAGTGACGGTGCTCCAACTCGTTTTCATGATGTCGTACATTTGCTTGTTGCTGCATTCGTGAATTTAGTATTTTAACTCATGGCCGGCGATCCCGGGGGAGGGGGCAGGGATACATGTCCTCCCCAATATTTGAAAAATCGCCCATTGACATTCTCACATACTAAGTTATTTAAAAATGTGGACAGGTCCCCCCTCCCCCAAATATTGAGAAGTCGCCGCTCGCGTTTTTACTCCTATTCCTACCTACATATTACGACAGTTAGCCAATGGTGCTGATACGAATGTTCTCGTAGCCCACTTGTAAAAAGCAAACGACTTGTATTATTGCTGGTACTAAAACCAGTACTAATAATATCAGGAGTACTTTTGGATGGATTGAGTAACTTATCTGTAACTTCAGTGTTCATGATCTTAAATGAATTACTTTTCTGCTGGCGGTAGACGCGTCTTTTAATAGGGGTACTGAAGACAGTGATAGTAGGCCCCCAGATTAGCTGCCCATGCGTACATGCATGCTAGAAATGAAAATAACAATTCGTGATAGCAAGGTTGTGGAATCGTCACTAAAAGTCACAGGCAGATCACTCACGAGTTAACACCACACTTGTAGCACGAGCTCAATCTCCCTAATTCGAGCCCGAGAACGAGTACGAATACAAGACCCTGAAGTGCGAGTTATGATATGACGCTACATTTATTAAGTGCGTTTAGGCAGGAGTGGGGAAACTTCTTCCTACGAAGGGTCACTTTTATACTAGTTATAATCTACCCTTAAGTAACTGCGCCGCATCAGAAAGCTTTCCCCGAAGGGTGTATGCGCACGGACCCCAAGCAAATTCTGTTACGGTCCAGGGAAATGACCTAAGTGAATTACTGGCCCTGGACTATGTTCCAATTTGTAGGCGTTGGAATGAAATATTCATCCAATATATCTTTAAAGGTATTGGATGCCCTAGGATAAACAGAATAGAAGTATTACAATTTGATTATTTGGTTTTTTAATATGTGTGCCCTGGCGGATCCAGTGGTGGCGCAACGGGGGCCATGACCCCACCCAAAGATGGCCCCCAAGAGAATATTAACCGCACAACTGTATACTTTTGTTGCACCAAATCGCATCTGAGGGGCTTTAAGTAATAGAAAAAATTTCCAAAGGGGAAAGGGGCAACCCCCTCCCCTTAGACCTATCCCCATATCACTATACCACCAGTTTGACCCCTCCCAAGCAAAGGCTCTGGATCCGCCAGTGTATGTGTGAAGTGATAATTAACATGCACCTATGGATAGTACATCTCTGCCATCTCGCCTACCTTCTTTTCAGGTAATGCTTCAAAGTTATCACCGGCAGTACAGGCCTGGAGTGTATTTTACATAATTACATCGTGCATACTGTGGGTCTAATAATAATCAGTTCGAGAAACGTCCCTTCTGGGAAAATCTAATTAACCCCGATCGGGAAAAATTGATAGTGGACATCTCCATATTGCCTATTTTACCCCAAATTCCATGTGTTGTTTGTGCACATGGTCAGTGGGGAAAGGGTTTGGGAATCCCGTTGTGAAATTTGCCCAATGTAATATGATGGAATTAAAATGTAGTCGGTAGGTGTATTGTTGTCATAGTCAAGGAAAGGCGACTGTTTAGTCGGTGGTTCCAAAGTTCACAACGCCGTTTTTGAGATTAAAAAGGAAGTTCCTGAGTGATCTCGTTGGCCGCACACGGCTTCTGGGGGTGGGGTGAGGGTGGGGCACATACCCACCCCTGACACACTGACCTAGGGGTTGACAGTGGAGTAATTCTTCAGTTTGTTCGAAAACAGGTTGCTTTTTAATCTTTTTTTGCTCTAATTTTTTAACAGCACAATTCATTTTATGTTTTAAAATAGAATATGTTGTGATTAGCGCAGGATGCATTTATTTTTACAAGTTTAATTAAATTAGGAAACAATCATTGAAGATTTCAAATATTGATGTCCTGGACTGAGATATCTGTATTGGTAAGGAAACATCTCAAAGTATAAGTACGAGTACAATGTTCTGAGTACGAGTACAAAGTTGTGAGTAGGTTACGAGTACAAAGATTTGAGTACAGGTACGAGTACAAGGGCTTGATTGTGAGTACGGGTACTTGATTTTTAATTTCTCTGAAAAGAGTAGGTCCACGAGTACGAGTACGAGTACAAAGCGGTGAGTACGAGTAGCTAGGGGTACAGAAGAAGTAGTCAATTACGAGTTCGAGTATGTATTCGAGTGTTACAAGTCTGGAAAACACGGCCTTGAAAGAAAAGTGCAATTATCTCTCATATCCTAATTTATGTAGGGCTTTTGTAATAGACTCATTCACTGTTTACAAACAAAGACGTCACTGCGTGTCGGTAAAAGAGTTTGAAGGCGCACTTTCACTGACGTCACAATGCAAAGTAAATTCCAATTCGTCTACTTTCTGCGTGCAATCGCACAAGCGTTTACACGGGCAACACCGAACATACACGCATTTGTTTTTGCGCATGCTCTATGCCAACCAATGCCAACCAGTGACGTAACCGTGAACTCCCTAGTAACGTGACAGTAACTTTTTAACTGAATTACCCAATTTATTCAAAGTAACTGCCTTACCCCCTAACTTAGGCTACTAAAATGAAGCAGTTTTATTCTAAAATACCATTAAACGAAACTTGAAAGGGAGTAAGAGAGGTGTTTCTTACAGTTAGGTGATGTCATAACACGGCTAGTTTTCCCATTGGAAAGACTGTTTGCATACAGGTTGATGACGTTCTTTGCCTATAACTTCAATCAGATTTAAAGGGAGTGGGCGTTAATTATTATACGTTACACGGCGTTCCGTGTACTTTTCCTGGAAATGCTAGGTGAGAGAGGTCAGCTGTGTATGGTAAAAGCCACGACATTTAAGACTTTACATCAGCAAATACGAAACCACGTTTTGCCGGACAAATTTAAAAGAAATTACTACAGTCAGTCGTCAGTTCATAAGATAAGGCCTGTAAGTTCAAAGGATAGACATCAGCACTGCATATGTGGCTACTGCGAATTTGGACAACTATAGAAACCCCTAGTACCTTACTCTATTACGGAAGTAACAAGGGGAGTACGTGTATACCGTATACATCAGAATGCGAAATTTGAAATCAATCTTTTCCCTTAGCAATCCTCCATTTTTCACCATTTTCGGGGAAAATGAGGTGTTGAATAACCATGTTCACTTTTCTCAAATACTATGTAGGACGATGGATTCCTTGCGAAAATTTTCTTTCTCACATTTTGTCAAGTACATGGTGGGAGGTGGTTCGAAGAATGAGTGGGTTCTGTAAGCTCCTGAAAATGGTGGAAATTATGGATGAAGACTAAATCCCCGTCAGGGAAATTCTCCAGTTTGGGAGAACACCGGAATTCTCTCAAAAGAGGGAAAACTTATGCAACACAGTGTGAAGGCTTCCTGACCTAGCGTATCAAGGGTTAGCCAGAACGAAGACCTGCCAAGAACTTGTGTATTACTCGAAAACGGCATGATAAACCACCGATGAGGACGCAGCTTTTCCGTGGCTATGACAATGCACCGACCAAATATTCATATAATTCCATAACATCAGACCATTTAACTTTGCAAGATGGTTCCGAAAACCATTCATCATTGAAAATGTTAACAAAGAAAGTGTTGAATTATTAGGTACAAATGCAAAATGGCAGGGCCCTTGACCATTTCCCTAGAATCTCCGAAAAGGGAGAATCGCCCAAACGGACCTAAGTCTATGGGAAAATCTAAAACAGAATTACAAAAATTAAGTCTTTATATTCTGTCACCCTCGGTTCAACATTTTCCCATACTTTGCTTGCAATTTGGTTTAAAGGGCGGATGCTGTCACCTACATTTGAAAAGTATACACCTGTATCCTAACTCATGATAGGAATGTGTCGACATTGCCAATTTCAAATGTCGATATGTCGCAAAAAATCGGCATCTCAATGTCGCGACAATCGATATTGTCGAATTTTATGAGGCTACATTTGAGCCTATGTACATTAAGTAGCCTACACTACTGTGATACGGCCTAAACAGCGTTAGAAGTAAAATTATACTGTACGGTACTATACATTAGCCTAGTAGTATACTTTATAAATGGCTTCCATAACGATGAACATAATTTGCGATACCGGTATGTTTACAATATTCGAATTATTTTATTATAATAATGCACTAGTTTAATGATCGGTAAAACACTATAATTTGTAGTTTTATTTGCATAAAGATTGAAAAAATAGTTGTTTTTTTTCACGACATCATATCGCTACATCGTTAAGCCAATATCGATGTCGCGACATTTGGCTTCATGTCGCGACATATCGATATATCGATATGTCAACACATACCTAACTCATGAATGTCTCTTGTTACTCATGTAAAAATTTCTTTAATTGATTGATTCACACAGAATGAATCTTTGATTTACCATCAATAGACAATGTTTCATTCGCGACAAGGCATGAAAAATACTTGCAAGGAGAGTAAGAGGATATTTGTTTCAATTAGCTCATGTTTCAAAATAGTTTAGGGTGGCTGCTTATCCCTTTAAGATAAAAAAAACCCCCAAAAACCCAAGGACATCCTGTTAGGTGCAACAACAACAACTAAAGAACTCGTTTTTTGCATTAAAATTCTTTAAAGCCGAAAGAGGACGAAATCTGAAAGAAAGAATGTATCTCTATATAAGTAAATTGTGTTACAACCTTGTAATAAGGCAAACTGATTAGATTGAATGTATCCGTGTAATGACGTTATCCGAATAATTTATTACAGACTCCGATCGATAGTTTCCTTGAAGCAAGATGTTACTTAATAATTAACAATCACAAGCACATACGTATATCAGCCACCTAGCGGAATCGTGAAAGTTTGGCACAATGATTAACGCAGTTGGTATTTTCACATCCGGCGTTCCATAGGGGAAAGAGGTAAACTTGATATATGTGATCCCGAATGAAGTTTAATTCAAGGTTTTGTAGGCATCTATCACCACGGGTAGCTAAGAAGGGGATACAACTGGAAGGAAACCTAGACATTTCTAGATTATCCTTCAGCATATCTTTCATTAAAAGACAAATGTACTTGTAAGAGGTGATATATATATATATATATATCTATATATATATATATATATATAAAGGTAGATGGACGTAGCGAATTTATATGAATGAGTCAGACAACGCTGTATTAAATAGTTGCTCAAAGACCTTAGGCCATATTCCTCAAACACAGGCACTTGCCTTATACTGAAGAGGATGTTAGAAATGAATGGAAAACTTAGCCTCAAGCAGGACTCGAACCCGCGACCATGGCATAAGGTCTTTGAGCGACTATTTAATACAGCGTTGTCTGACTCATATATATATATATATATATGTGTGTGTGTGTGTAAATTGTAACAGTCTTGCCATTCAGTCTTGAAACCTACTCTGAGCTGCACTGATGAGATATAACAAAATCGAAACAGTTCTGTCTGCAGATTGAGT
>WURT03088687.1:0-12795 GCA_009936505.3 Holothuria glaberrima | reverse complement strand
CTCATCGTAATTCTTCCAAAATCTGCCAGGTCAGAATTAATTCTTAGTAACCATCAAGTTTATTCGGTGTAGTCTATATATTGTAAATATGACAATGGATGCAGACAATATGGTCTTTACACAAGATTGTAAGAAAGTACAAAATGAAATGCATGAGAGCTTGACTGAGGAGTTCCCAGAGAAAGTTAAAAAGAAAAGAACTTGTGGGGAAGGAAACCCCTGATATGAAACGATAGAATTAATAGAAACCATAGGCAAAAACATCAAACAGAAAAACACAAAATTACACGAGAAGACACAACACCAATCACCTAACCCCCCCACCCACCCGGCTAAGACAACCACACCCCACCACACCCTACAATGTGGGCCAAAACAGAAAACTTTAGGTATAATTAGAAATAAGCTCTCTTTTAAATTCTTTCTTCAAGCAGGTATAAGAGGATGACTCTTTTAAATTGTCATCAAGTGAATTCTAAATCTTCGGGCCGGAGAAGCAGATACAATAGTGGGAAGAGGTCAAGCGCTTGAGAGGTAAATTGAGATGGTTATTTCGCCTGGTGCTATAGTTATGAATAGAGTTACGGACTGTGAAAAGCCTATCGAAACAGTTGGGAAGAAGCCTACTATTGTGTTGGTAAACGAAACAAGCTATTTTGAGTTTGTTGATGTCAGAGACTTTCAAGGTATTCAGAGAAGAAAAGATCGGGCTGCTTCTGGCGTTACATTTGTATGGGCAATAAAACTAATGGCTCTTTTTTGAAGCGACACGAGTTTTTGGAGACGAGACGAGTAATTATTTCCCCAGACAATGTTACAATAAGTAAAATATGGTGAAATAATAGCATTATAAATCGAAAGCAGTATGTTACAAGGAAGGCAGTGTCTTAGTTTATTCAATATACCTCCTACTCCTCTAGATATCTTACTTGCAATGTAATCAATATGAGGTTCCCAGCTTAAATGTTTATCTATTAGAATTCCCAAAAACTTAGCATGCGATGAAAATGCAAGTAATGCAAGTAAATGAAGTATATGAATGGAAAATTGAACGGAAAATGAATGAATACAATGTGAATATGTGTAAAAATAATGTATGATGTTAACAATTTAAGTGTAATAAATTTGTACACTAATGGAATCGGTTAACGAATAACAAAAGTTGGAATGTAAATTTGTAATGCATAAATTCAGAAATGAGGACAGTTCTAATTAAGAGGGGAAATGGTGTAAAGGTTGGAGATCGTGCAATGCTCGTTATTCATGCTATGTTTATTATGTTAGTTAAAGAAGTCAGCTATTTCTGTCATGTTTTGTTATGTAAATTACTTCTTGAGTTTTCTTCTCTGTTCATTCTGCTGTACAAGATTTTCTTTAGTCTACCTCGAGGAAGCCGAGGAGCTCATACGTAATATACAAGCATGTTGGTACCCGCCTTGTCTTGAGTTATTTCTCAATGTCTTGTTACTAACCAGTTTCCGGCCATTTTTAGCTCTCAAGGGAAACTATGAAGTAATATCTTGCGTGAAATTTTAATTTTTATATATATATTTTTTTTGGTTGATGGATTGTTAATAAAAATATGCAGCATTAGCTAAACAATTTCTCTTCATGTAATTTTTTGTCAAATGAGTTTCTTTTTAAGTTTTTGAACATTCGTTTGTGGCAAATATGAAACAGGATTAAAATTGATGGCACACGGGTAATGGCTTCTACAAAACTCATTCTTTGAAGCATCTGTCACAGGAACTCATTTACAACAACAAACCCGCGTTTTACATAAGTGGTACTCACTTTGAAAGAATTTGGTCTACAAGAATATTTGCTTTTGGGCTGTAGGTGGAAGGATAATTTGTACTCAGATTTGAAATAACTCAGCGAAAATGTGGGCTCAAGGTCTAGAGGGATTTTCTACCGGGCTTCATTCAGACGCTTATCACTAGCTAATAACGCTACAAAGCATGGACAATTGTACTGGCTTCAACCCGTATTATATCAAAAGCCAGCTTATTCTCAAAAGGGTGAGGTAGGGTGGAAAAAGGAGCAGTTAAGGGATCAATCAATAGATTCTGATCTTCTAAAAACCAAGGCTGCATAGTATCACCCCTATCTTTAGGTGAATCAGTTTTTTTTTTTCAAATATTAAGCTGTGACGGAGTCGTTTTGTTATTGAATTGTGCTTCATTGCGAGTCGCTAAGTCCATCGCACTGACCACATGCTTTATTTGGAATAGCCAGGCGCTGATCCAAAGTGGCTTGGGGTTTGACTAAGGTCCTCATTTAGTCACCCATATCTTTTTGGGATGATCCCTACGCTACCGCACGAAGTTTGTACATTTACTAGTGTGATCGCCAGTTGCCACGAATTACATTAAAAGTGTTCAATTTTAACTTTTTATGACAAAGGACCACAGGCTCCCGTGTCCTGAAAATTTCGAGAGTACATGTTCAGTACTGGCCGGCGACTCCCGACATTGCCGACTGACCGCAATGTATAATACTGCTCCATAAGAGACGTTTCTTTGTGAATGATATGGATTTCTAGATAGCAGGAAATTGCATCGTACACACAGTATCTAAAGACTTTCCTTTCTCTTTAGTTTCCTTTTTTCATTAGTTTTTGTTTTCTGCTTCCGTAGCCTTTGTACCTTTGGTAAAGCCTGCATTCGTACCTGATGTATAAGCAGTGCATAATTTGAATATTTCCTTTTCTGTCTTTCTCTTTTCGCCTTCGATTTGGCAGCGCCCCTGTAAAAGGACAAACTGTCCTGGCTGTCCCAGACAGTTTATCCTGAAGATTCTTGAGGTTTAACTATCGTAGTCTGGCAGAATCTGTCCGTAGTCAAAATATCCTGACAGACGGAGATAATGAAAGAAAAATTTATAAAACTGCTTCCACACCTAAAGATGCATTTACAGATTAGGAATGAAAATTCAAAATTGCAATAGTCCCAAAAAAGTCTTACAATTTCTGGAAGTTTGAAGCATGATTTAAGTTGCGACTAAAAGTTAAAAGGTGACGACTGAAAACAACACACACACACACTGAATAATTTTTTTCTTTAACATGTAAGGATATATTAGTTTATATGTGGAATGGAATGGAAAAGTCAAAATAATTCTCGTGTATTTTGATATCAGTGGTGTAGCATTCTAGTGCCAAGCTCTGCGGTGAATAAGTGATTCCACTTTGAGTGAAATGTCTGGAAACTGAAGAAAATTTGTTAATATTTGATGCTGTAAGAAATGCTTGAAATTGCGGAGATGAGATTAAAAGCTAGTTGCAATACAAAAATGACTACAGGGTTTGGAATGTAAATTGATAATAAAATATAGCCATAATTAAAAGGAATTCCGTAGTTTATTTTTTGATATTTGGTCTAAACAACAAGCAGGCTGATGAGACTTACATGAATTCACGCAGTCTAACACTATTGCAAGCATGTGTCGAATACTGTATGCTCTACCTTTTTTGACGTACAAACGCTAGGGCAGCTAATATACTGTAGGTACGGTACAGGTGCAGGATACGCGTCAGCCAAGCGAGGGAAGCATGCTGTTGGCCTTCAACAATGATGTGCATGCTAAGCGCGTTAGAGCATGTTAGCGCCCAAGGTGCTAGATGCCTGACTGCCGTAAAACACGAAGCCGCACTGTATGGGCTGAAATACGGCAAACGCGTTCCTTTTGGTGACGTCAAAATACAGTTTCATTACGTGTGTTTGACGTTACTCAACAGTCTCTCCCGATGAGATAACCTTGTGTTTGGTCTAGTGGTAGAGCATCCGCCTCTCACGCGGAAGGCCCGGGTTCGATTCCCAGGTCGAGTCATACGAAAGACTTTAAAAGTGGAACCTTCTGCCGTTGTGCGTGATGCTCCGCATAAGCAATGGAGTAAGGGAAAAGAAGCCAGTGAGCCACAACTGGAAAAAAGGCCGTGGCCGGCTCGACTTGAACCAATTGGTTGGAAACTGGGCCGTTAAACCTCATCTAACAAATAACCGATGAGATAACGAAATGTACTTAAAAGAATACGACGAATAGATCGGAACAAAACCTTTTGCATGTGAAAAATTATATAACTTACATACCGCATTTGCTCACGTATTAAGCTTATTTAACAGTCACGGTGTTTTATTAAACAACCGTTGATGGATGTTTCGCCGAATTGCTTTGCCGTGTTACAAGTGTCATGGCGGCCCCATATTGGTTTCATCGGATGCAATGGCTGTATTACGTTACGGTGTGAAAGTCGGGTATCTAGCGCCTTCGACGCTAACACGCGCTTGCGCGCGTTAACATGCACGTCATTGGCCTTCAGCTTGAAGGAAGCAAGAGAGCGTGTAATATGAGATCAAGAAAAGTCACTTTGAGTGGTCAGTCACTATGTGAATGAAATGGCAACGTTCTCTGGAACTGTGATTCAAACTGCAAAACTTAAAATATGAAGACAAACCAAAACGTTACGGTAGCATAGGCTAGGCGTACGTCACGGTTAGCCTATATACAGGCCTAGCCTAAGCTAGTACACATGCGTCCGGGTACCCAAGACGAACGTTAACTGTTAGTAAATAGTATTAGTAATATAGAGTGCAGTGACGTGCAGACACATGAGTCTAGGGAGGGAACGTCATCCCTAAACCCCAAAATATGGTGAAATAGTACTTCCTTGTATGATATCCTTGCCATAAGTACTTCAGACATTGCTTATTTAAGAGGCCATTTCCAGTAACCCTAACCTAACACCTAAACTGACTTAACCCTAACCTTATCCTAAACCGATCCTCAGGCATAATCGAACCCCAGGTGGAACCCCTGACCAAGCCCCGTTTTAACAAGAGGGTGACGTTCTCTCATTAGTCGTATGTCGTGCAGACAGGTTCGAGAGACCCAGACAGGCGTTAGGCTACTGATGTAACTGGCTTGGCTATGCGGATGAGACTAGGGAGAGGACGTCACCCTATTGTTAAAATAACATTTTGTCAGGGCGTTCCACCTTGGGATTTGATAATGCCTGGGGTTTGGTTGCAGATAAGGTGTACCATTGGCATTTAGTCAGTTGAGAGTTTAGTTTAGGGTTTAGTGGCCTCTTTAATAAGCAATCTCCGAAGCACTAACAGCAAGGATATCATACGAGTGAGTACTATTTAACCATATTTTGGGGTTTGCGGATGACGTTCTCTTCCTAGATTCATGTTGCAGTGATATGTGTAGTCGTGTTATTGCCTCATTATACCCCCTGTAGGCCTATAGCATACTGTAGTACTATAAAAGGGTACTACGGCTTAGCCCAGGATTGGCAAGTTTTCAACACGTGGTGGTATCAGCAGTTTTAGGCCTAGGATATGTGGATGTCAAAAAATACTGTCACCCCAATCAAAGTTAGTATGTGCCCAGTCATTCTAATTCATGAATAGCCTATTTAGATCATGTGACACTATTTTTGTTCATGAATTGTGAAATTCAAGGAAAACTCCTCCTTGCTTATAATAGTAATGTTAAAATGTCTTCAGAGGTGCTTTTAATGCAATAAGAGGAGATTTTCAAGAGTTTGCTGATTTTTTAGAGTAAATTTTGGGGAGATGGCTATCGCCTTTAATTTAGCACGGTGGCTTTTCTCCACCAAATCTTGCTGGAGTGTTTCAGATCACTGAGATCTTCAGAAAAGGTTGAAAAATTTAAAATGGAATCATCATCTTCTTCAGGCTGTTAAATTTACCGTGTGGCTATGGAACTTTGTTTAAATCAGAATGCTAATGAGTTACATTGTTACGTCAGCACAGAACTTTTCAATAATCACCAAAGGCAGGTTAGCAACTGAATTTACTGTTCAGAATCACAAAGTCTTTATAGCCTTTAGTGGTAATAAAGTAACTCAGTAGAAGCTATTCAGATAATTGCACCATTTTTATGAGCGGCTACGCCGCTCATTTAGACGTGGGCGTAGCTTAATTTGTATGCATCGTAGTCTTGGCACAGCTTTTTTTACATTTTTTTTATAATTTTCTGTCTTGTCAAAGTTTAATGACAGCCTTCTTCAGTTTGACTGTTGCTAAACACGTCTTAAATCTATTTTCAAGTTTTTTTCATATATTTTTGGAGAAAAAAATGTTGTAATGATTTAACACAAGCGAATGTGTTTTTCTTCCTCCCACTTCGTTTTGCTTAACGTTCGACGTGGTTGACGTGGTACGTGCAATGGAGCTAGCTGGGTACAGGTATTTGCAACGGATCACCAGAACTAGAGCAGATATGTCTAATTGCTAGATACACTGTACACTATACTGTATTAATTAAGCTTATAGCTCTATGACGAGTTTTGGGCTTTCGGTATTTCAATTTCAGGAAAGGCATGAGCATGAAAAGGCTAGGAAAAGCCAGGAAAAGGCTAGGCTAGCTAGTATACTGAGTTCTCAGTTTTCGTTTGTCTTTGTCTTTTTGTGCAGGTACTTAGCCTAGGCCTACGTACATTATGATTTATCATTGAGCCTGCACGAAGGTATGGTATTCACCCTCAGTCTTAACTTAAGTAACAAATATAGGCTAGGTTAACATGTTATTACGGCTGTATACACAGGCCCATGATTTCAAGGCAATCAATTTGTTGGGTACAACAACTTTGTACACAGGGCCATGATTTGAAGAGGATCAATTACTTGGGCTAGGGGGTTAATTGCAAGTAGGCTAGGCCGAAAGGCTAACGTATTGGGAGGAGGTGACTAACGTGAGCCTTATTGATTTTTATCGTCTTTAAGTACTCTAAGTTAGGCCTTTAGTTATTCTAGTCTAGCCTAGATGAGCATTTAGGCAGTATACCAGTGACACCAAACCAAAACCAAACATTTGTTTGCAAGTATATTTATGTATTTAAATATTGCTTTCGTCAGAAAAAAAATCTCAGCTCTCTGGCATGTGTCATCTGTAACGACAGAGATAGGCCTAACATTAGTTAGGCCAGGTCGCCGTAACGAACTGTATATAGGCCTAGGCTAGGCCTAGCACAGTATTATAGTCCCTAGTAGCTTACTGCAATGCAGCCTTGTTAAAAGTTTGGTTGGTTAACAAACAGTTGACAAATGAAAAGTTAGGGCTCTAATGATGAAATCCCATTCAGCCTAGTGCCAGTGGGCCTAAAATTTTGGTGTAGTGGTGAGGGCTAAAATACGTCTTGAGTTTGTCCATGCCTAACAGAATCATTGCAAAACAGGATGCAAGAGAGCCCCCAGGATTGAAAGTTATGGCATGTTTCAGGCATGGCAAACTTGCACCTAACATAAACCCCAAAACTGCATGCAAGGGTACAGAAAGACTGGCTTTTAATGAGGGAGAACAATAGGAAACTTTCGTTTTACTAAGATGGTCCCCCTGCACAGGTGGCTGAGGACATCACCATATTTTTTCCCAGCCCAGGAAGTACAGGTTTGAGTCTGGATCTATCTTCCAAGATTGTAAGCCACAGTAGGTGGCGAATATGCAGTAGGACAGGCAAGAACACTGTAAATGATATTGACTCAGAGTGAGAGTGACAAGAAGAGCACAGTTGTATCATTATTTTATTTGTGCAGGACTCAGAACTAAGTGCCAAAGTTGGACTCCTGCACTATATGCCACCACAAGGAGACCAGTGATGGCGGGTACGTCTTTGATAACATGTATGGTTACTCACTCACAAATGAACTATGGCATAAATAAAAATAATGATATCACATTTCTGTCATAACAGTCTGTGTGTTGAAGCAACCCGTCGTTCCCAGGAAACCTCTAGTGACAAACTTCCAAGATAGATCAGTGTCATAACAGTGGCAATGGAATTAACTCCTCAGTACTGTCCAAAGACATTACAAGCATAGACTCCAACTTAAAATGGCGCAGTGACTCCACATGGAGGCCAAAATATCGGGGCGGAAGTGCTAATCACTACTCAGTCGTTTTGAAAACAAACAGACAAATGAACGCCTTATAAAAATCTCAATACTTGCTATTTCGGAACACTTTTAATTTAAGAAGTACCACTCCTCAATAAATTCTACTTAAATAAGATATTTCTTCATCGTGGCTTTCCACATATGTACATTTGAAAATGAAGGCACAATGGCTGGTTTTGCAAGTTTATGAACATTCATTGGTCAGTTTCCATGGTATCTTCAAGAAACGCGTGTTATATGCGTGTTCAATTTCTCACGCGCTTACAACGGGGAAGAAACTAGCGCGTTCGTTTTTCGAGCACACAGAAGTGTGCGTCAAGTATTCCGGCAGAAAATACGCAGAAAAATGTATACTGTGCGAATCTAGCCCGTTGTTAAAGTGCGCGCACACTAACCTCTTTAAACGATGGGATTTGCACTGACACAGTCTTAGTTTATGCACACAAATCACCGATAAGAATAAAGCGTATGTCAAATCAACACTTCCCCCGATATTTACGTCTCCATGAGGAGTCACTTTCCGTAACAGTGTAAGTATAGGAGTTTAGTATCTATGCTTATAATATCTTTGGTACTGTCAGCAAAGAGCGCCCTCACATTTTCAAACTCTTTTGATTCGTTTTCAGTCTACTGACATGTGGATGTGTATGTTAATTTTTTCCAGTATATAAATCTGGGAGTAAACCAATATTTTGAGTGAAATATGTAGACCTGAACAACTTTTCTTCACTTCTGCAAATCATTGTTATTTTGTTGAAACTTGGAGCAAAAGAAAAAAAAACCCGATGAAGCAGTAACATGTCCATCAGTTGCGCTTGTTCCCAACTTCCTGAAGTCACTGACATCTTCGAATGTTCATTTTTTCAGTATTTACGTGTTGAACTGTGTGCACTGGTTCAGGAAGTTACTGCGATACTGACACATAGAAACAGTGTTTATTTGAAGCAAATGTTTACCAGAGTTTAGAAACCCACAACATAAATGGACTTCGTACAAATTCCCGAGTTCAGTTTGTAGGACATGTGATTTGGGGACTGTTTTGAAAAGTACCTTGTGCCCATAATAACACTTAAAATGTAAATTCACTGTGCCCATAATAATACTTAAAATGTCAATTCAAATATAAATTTGTTGTCAAGAAAGATGAGTAAGTCACGTTTCTCATTTTGGGGTTAGTACACAAACTTCATCTCTCCTAGTTTAGGTGATACACCACCATTACAGAAAATACGATTTGGACAAAGGATAATCTGCATTAAGTGCCTAAAAGTGTTGTTTTGGTTGATTTTCAACCTCTTCTAAAACAACAGTGGACCCTGTATTAATGTAGTGTTTAGATTGAAGACTACATTGTGCAAGAATCTTCAAAACGGCTTTTGTTGTGAATGATTTTGAGGCTTTGAAAGAGTGGAGCTGCTGTCTATTTTTAATCTTAGGCTTTGTGTATTTTGCAGCAGGATGGATCACAATTTTATATTCAGGCGACTTTACCTAAAAATTGCATGGCATACATTGCTATATAATTTTTTTCATGTGCCACCAACTTGTAATTTACAAGGTGATGTGTACCTTGTTGGGGTTCAAAACTGACAAGAAATGACTGAGAGGCTAAAGAACAAGCCCAGTTTAGTGTGTATTTCAAAGGCAGGCATAAATGGTGGTACGCCACCTCTAGGGTTACTACTGCATAGGCTTTTGTTATTGTCCACATTTTCTGGGCTTCGATTAGTACTTCCTGTGCAAGTATAATTTCCTAGTTCCACCTGTTTTACATTTATTACACCAAAAGTTTCCAGAAAACTTCATACTGTTAACCATCAGTGATCTGCTGCTCCTGACCGCCAGTCGGAGTTGACCAGGACCCAGAAATGCTGACCACCAGTATGCTCAGAAAGTGTGATTTTCCCACCGGCACTAATTTCAAATTTTACAGAGTTCACAATTTCAAATTGCAGTTTCTTTCTTCCTAGAATCTGTACATTTTTTAGCCCAGCAAGTTTTCAATCTCAATATCATTCCACCAAGACATTCATCATCACTTTGTTTTTATGTAGAGCAAACGAGTGATCACCATGGTACTAATGACTGTATAACTCTGGTGTATTTTCTGGAAGAAAAAATGTCATATTTGGAAAGAGAGGCAGTCTCTCCAACCTAGTTGGTGTGTAGGAATGCCTGAGCCACAGCTTATATTTGAAAATTTGTTAATGACCCAGGAAATTAGCTGCCGGTACTCCAGCAATCCCGAGAAGAATCCTGTACCATCTATAATATTTTGGTAATTGGCAAATCGCATATAGGTATCACCTGCCACTTAAACATTTTTCCAAACACCAATCATTGTTTGTTAATACTGTAGGCAAAGTAAGAGCTGTTATAGTTATGTACTTACCCATTCCAGTAAAATGACACCTAAATTATTACAAGACAAAGATAAATTAAAACTGTGACCTGCCATGCCATTTGCTTATTTCATACAAAAATATTAATAATAACACTGATAGGTGACATGAACAGCCTGAGAATAACAATAACAGATACAGGCTTCCTTATTTGCATGGGTAGAAGGGGAAGGTCAGAGAAAAGTGTAACTATGGTACTTAAGTATTATTGTCAGTTGCCATGTATTCAATTACTAATACGTTTGGTTAATGAAACCTCCGCCCTGAAACAGGTAGGTAATCACTTGTTTATAGCATATGCTGTACAAACAGTATTTCATTTGTACATAGTTCATTGGCTACAGTAATTTTGTTGTTGTATGGTGCTGTATTTAATCTGTGTTCAACAGTTACCAGTTTTGATACACTCGGTGATATTCTTTCTACAAAATGCTGCTGCGAAAAACCACAGTGTAAGAATGTAATGGAAATTTCTTTCATGTGTAGTATCTGAGTAAGTTAAGGAAGGTAATTGGAGTCACCCATAGGTATCATTTTTTGGGGTAGGGGAGCTGGGTCAATGGCTGACTTGAAATGTGTAAAAGTTGAAGGCTTTCCAAAGGGGACTTGCAGTTACAGTATTTCTTAAATGGACAGTTACTGTAGGATTGACCCTGGTGCAGCAAGTACGTTATCAAGGGGAGGAAGGAGGAAGGAAGGAGGGTGCAGGGCGGAAGGGGAAAGAAGGGGGTAAGGAAGGAGATAAAACAGCTATATGCGTGTTAACCTTGAGGCTTGACCTTGAGATTTCACCTGAGGAAGTAGTTAGAAAACTTTCTCCATTTCTCCATTATTTTTATTTTTTATATATACATGTATTATTCTTAAGCTTGCTGTGAAATTATTTATCATATTTAAGTTTTAACTGATGATTTTTTTCCTTTAATTTTATTCTGTTGTGATGTTTATGTATAGTTCTGTATAGTTATGTATAGTCCTGGTATCAAATACTAATCAGCGGTAATTCTTCTTTTCTACAAAGGAGAAGTGTTCCTTCAGGTGCCAAATAATATTCACGTATGGTTTTGTATCTGTGTTAGTTAATGAACTTAGGAGTGATCATAGTAACAATTTTTTTCGGGGCGGGGATGGGGGCATGGGAACTCGGTCAATGGTTGCCTTTAAAAAAGGGAAAAGCTGTATGTTATTCAAAGAAAATTTGCATTTCATCATACTGTACAGTTTTTGTACAGTTATGTAAGAAGGTTTGACCTTAGTACAGTACGTAGTTTTACGAAGGGGAGGGGTGGGTCAATCAAATGTATGCAGGTTTACCTTGATGTTAACATTTCAACTTTGAAAGTTGGGAGCAAAGTTGCTCTGTAAATTGTATTAATTTTTGAAATATATTATTCTCTAGCATGTGATGCAGTAGACTAGAATGATGCCTACAAACTTTTCTTACTGATGACATTTTCCTTTATTTTCTTCTTTTGTAATTTTTTATGTAGTTCTGAAGGCCTTCTACAGACCTGATACACTGCCTTGTTATCCAATGTTTGTAAGTTGTTTTGTTGTTTCTCCAGAAAGAAGAAGTGTAACTTCAAATGCCAAATAAATGTAGCCTCAATCCAATACCTAAACACTTGTTCTGGTCAAGTTGGAATATCTGATTCTAGTTCATTTACAGTTTAAACCAAAAATAAATGAGGGGTTTAAGCTGGGACCAAGTAAAAGGGGTCAAATGTGACCAAAGTTGGTTCTATGCATAGTAAGCCCAGGACTTGGTAAAAAATGACCAAAGTTTGGTCAAATTTGACCAAATTGTTTTTAGAGTGTACTCCACCTGAAATGGTACCTAAAGTGTAAAATTACAAGAATAAATGTTTGAGAGGTTGGAAAATAATTCTCATCCATCCAACTCCAAGCTTCATAGCTTATTCCATTGCTGAGATAAAAAAAACTTGAAATTTACTCAATTATTATAAAATAGTCCACTGGGCAATATTTTCTGATCTCCTTCTTGTACAACTCACACAACCTGCTTTTCTTCCCTTTTGAAATTAAAATGAAAAATTTTAACCTAATTTTGACCCAAAACGTTGGTTCAGTGCTTTTAGGGTGTGATGAATGAAAAGCATTTTTGTGTAAGATGTTTACATCCATCAACTGTAGCTTAAGCTCACTACTCAACCTGAAAGTGTACCTAAAGTGTGAAATTAAAAGAATATAAGTTTGAGAGGTTCGAAAACAATTCTCATCCATCTAACTCCTAGCTTCATAGATTACCCCATTGCTGAGGTAAAAATTTTTGAAATTTATTCATTAATTTGAAATAGTCCACTGCGCAATATTTTCTGACTCCTTCTTGTACAACCTCACATAACCTGCTTTTGTTTCCTTTTGAAATTAAAATGTTCATATCACCTTGAAAAATTTATTGTTTTCTTGCAAGTTGTGCGGTGAGGGGTGAGGGCTTGTAAAGTCAA
>WURT03088676.1:0-12796 GCA_009936505.3 Holothuria glaberrima | reverse complement strand
ATTTGTGGAACCTTTAACGTTGAATAAATCCAGTATGTTGGAAATGGCAGGCGTTACAGCTAGATAGAACTGAAGATTTTTGAAAATTTTTTGAAGGTTATAGAAAGAATTGTTACAGAACTTACTGCCTACGGATCTGATAAAGAGCCATGTGAAATACTTTCTGAGCATATTAAATACACGATATGTTCCACAGTCGGTGGATGTACCGACAAGATCAGCAAATGTACTGACAGACCATCCAAGGACGACAAGTGGGAGGGGGGCGACCACCCTGCCCCCCTTTTGTTACGCTACTGCTTGGGGTGATGCACCAATGCAAATCCCTCTTTAAGGATATCCAATTCGGTTGTCTGATACACTTACAATTTACACTCCAAGCATGGCATGCCTTTTGCAACTTTAATTATGCAAACTGCTACCATAACTACTGGACTAATAAAACAATTGTTAGATCGATCGAGGAAGTAACCTTCAGCCCCAAAAGCTATATTGTTTAAAATTTACAACAACTGTTAATTGCCATGGAAGCAGGACAATTTTGCTATTAGGATAGTTTTTGCGAGTTCTCGGGCACAGCCAACAATATTTTTCGAAGAAAACTTGACTCTGAAAATACTGAGGGCTGTATAGCCCCTAGACGCCAGCAAACCCTGCTCCGACGGCCACATTATTGCCACGCGTAAGTTTAGTTTAAAGCTATCCGTTGCAATAGGATTTTGATGAGTTTCCGCATTGTATCGAAAATCGCAACTTAGCAATTAAAGCGACTAGCAACACTGATGAAATGTCCTAAATTCCTCGATATTCTTCTAAAAGGAAGCAGAATAAGTGAACCTATTAGTTGTGGTAATGACCTGACACATTTAACGCAGGTTGAATCGTCTTTGAATCGTCTTTGAATCACTCAAGGCCGGGACAACACCGGGTAGGTGGGAACGCACTAAAAGGAATGACATCATACATGGTAAAAAGGTGAAGGAGTTTGTCCTTCGCGGTATTATCTTCGTCTTCAAAAGGATTTCGAAAGTTACTTTTTCCAAGTAGTAGGCTAGCTCCATGGAAAAACGTTTAACCCATTGAAAGATCTCGAGAGATCCGAAGTGAAACTTGGAAAGCGGTTGATAATTTCGATAATACCGCCAGGAATTGCTAGACCAAGGATATTGACCTCTACCAACAGTCAAAGTTTGTAATTGCGTATGCCCGTTATCTTAATTAGTTTTGTGTGCAATGGCATGGGGTCTTATACAAAAGGACTGATTTGTCAGGGAGGTGTCAATCATCCCCCAGCTTATAAATTGGGTCAGTGACCTTTGCCAAGTATGGCGTTTTGTAAAGCAGGTCTATGCGAATAACTAATTTAACCCGTTTTCATGTGGTTGAAAGGCCGTCTCTGTCTTTTGAATTAGTCGAAGCCATAGCTTCGATTGTAGGGATTGCTCTACTTTGCTCCGTCCAAATTGTTGTCCTCTATCGCTGAGACAGTAAAGGCTGGAACAGTTGCGTCAGCATATTACAGATTATCATTGCAACCCGTGCAGTACATGTATAGTACTGTACTGTACTGCACTGTACTGTTAGCTTAGCGGGCAGGGTGCTTCCACCTATGTGTGGAAAAATGAACATTTGATAATTTTTTTTTCAAATTTTTTCGAACAGAATTGTAAGGAAGGCTTGTAAACACATCTCAAGACAGAAATGATGGATACTTCTCGTACTTGGTATGTGGATTTATCAGATTAAGATAAATACCCCTGTTTGTAGTAGAGATTGCTCTAGCCTAAAAAAGGGGGATCTCTTCATCCCAGACAGTTCCAAGTCTCCCAACTAAGTAAGTTCTGGCCCCGTCTATAACTGTCTTCAACTTCTCCTTGTGCAGACACAAACATACATGCATATCCTGAGGGCATGACCCTAATGTAAAATCCAAACACCCTCCGTGAATGCTTATGAGGTTCGGCTTACTCTGCATCTTTTGAATTTTGTAACTCTGACGTTAATTAAAGAGCAGTCACCAATTAAGACTTTTGCTTACCTCAAGAAACAGTCATACTTGGGGTGACGAATATCTGTCTTTAAGTTTAATTAAGAATCTGTCTGTTTAGCTGTGAGTTGACTTCAGTAAGTTCACCTACATCATGTGACCATGCGTAAAGCTTCAAAATGTTGCGGCGCCTTCTACAAAAACTTGACCCATAAAAAGTTTGAAAGCACTTTTGCCTTAAATCTTCTTAACACTTGTCGCCTATGTGAAAAATATCTCGCCCAGAAGCTATCTTGCTCCGCGTCTGTACCCTGCTTGGCTACGGACCTGCAACTAGTCTTGGTCAAGACGTTGTTGCACTTTTCCCCGGAAGGGAACAAAATAAAAGCACTGTTTAAACTTGATATTTGCCTGGAGATTTTGCTTCACCTTATAATACAGAGATCAGGATTTCTAGACAATACAGACAGGGCACAGCTACGATAGTCGCGAACGCTGTTCTAGCTAGTACTAGCAGGGGGCTGCTGTAACTCCCTAGTATTATAGGGTCTTGGCCAAGACTAAACTGCAATTAGAACACCCCGCCACGAACGCAGTTTTAGCTAGAATTAGGAAACAAATTACCTTCATAGCAGGTGTCGGATATGTGCTCATCTTTGACGTACATACTCTATCGTGGTATTACGAGTGCAGCCAATACAGGTGCAGGGGTATTGTATGTTCGCCAAGCGGGCAAGGAAGAAAAGGGAGAGTATAATTCGAAATACGCGCAATGTTCAGCGTTTGGTGCAGTCTCACTGACTGACAATAGTATAAAAACAAGTCAGAAAATGGCTATCGCGATCATCAATAACACATCTAAGTAACTTCCTAATGGTGAAAGTAGTAATGCGTTATGCAGGCACGTAAGTTTTTCGTAGGATTTCAAACATCTTCGCTGGGACCACACATTGTCGCAGGCCCTACGCAAAGTGCCCATAGCGCCTATTGGATTATCTGCCCTGGTCTGTTTCAAAATAAGGTTTGGTGACGTCACTGATTATTCCCTGTAATTTGATAATTGGAGAATATCAATTTACGATGCCACACTAGCGTCTGACGTTAGGCACGCATTCAGCCATGAAATCTAAAATAATGGCATGAGGGGATCAAGTTTCGCCACCAATGCAGAGACAGAAATTGGCCTTTAAGAAACACTTATTATTGAATGAAAACATGTTCGAAGTAAGCGTAAGCTCAAGCATTTGAAAAAGTACCTCTGCACGCATAGTCGGATTTATCACAGTAATTGAACTTAGCAACCTATAGGTTACGGACCCGATAATTTTACTTTCAGGGGACCCCGAAAATTTCCATGACAGCGTTACATCATACCCCGGCCAGCAACTAAATCCACAACTGACCCAAAAGGGGCCCTCACACAATAGGTTACGGGCCCCCTGAAGGTAAATCCAGCTATGTCTGGACAGACATCTAGAGCTGCAGCCTGATAAAATCCGCTGCAAGCCCGTATGCTTTTTGTGCATGCGTGTTTGGAACGAATATGAAACATTAATATGAGACATCAATATCCTTCGCAGAGGGGGTCGAACATACACCTCTGTCGGTATTAACACTAGTGCAGCGAACCAAGATGCAGCAGCAAGACTGACAATGATATTAATAAATTCAGCACAGTCTGTGGGTAAGACCTCCTAGGCACTGTTATTACATGAAATTATCTATCTTCTTGCAGATGTGAATTAGAACCGCCGGGCACAGGTTAAAGGCAAATTCCGAGTCCTCTAGTTTACGAATAGATCCACAGAACGAATTCAAAACTGAAAAGTGAAATGTTTCCCCGAAAGGTGGATGAAATGGGGAGTGTCAAGGACATTTCTTTCCCTAACCCACCCTCCACTTATGGTTGATATCATTATAAACCACGTGTAGTTAAAACTGGATAACGTTTATTTGAACTTGATATCATTTCTGTTTTTACAGTCATAATTTATGTACAGTTGACACTGATCATGGTTTTATGTTTGCTATCAAGCATAAGTTGACAGTTTTTATAGATAACGTTCTTGCACCGTTATCAGTTTAAACTATACAGGCGTTGAAAATTGGGTGCCATACTGAAAACATTTGACTCGAGTCGAAGTACGTCTCTCTCCTAGACCACCGTGCTCACGGTTTCCATGTTTGTGCTAGATTTTTTAGTAAACCCGATATGTACCTATTGCTTGAAGAATAGCAACTCCCTGCTTGAAGTAGAGCGTTTTGAGATGGCCGGATGCACCACAAACAAACAGCCCGAAGGAGCACACTTGCTCGGCACCTCAGGCTTTCTAAGTATCTAGACGTACAAACTGCTACGGAGGCAACAAGCAAACATGAACTTCTGCTCCCCGACAATAAACTCTCACACTTATGCTAAGAACTTATCGTTCATCTCATCACTATGAAAGAATTAACGGCGCCAGACCCGAATGGCGTAAACCACTGAGAGCGACTATCAGACTCAGCTGTAAAATGTGTCAAAATATCATCTCTTCTAACTTACTGTACAGAGCGTGAGAGGGTGAACTGATCTGATTCCGAATCACCGCCGCGCAGTCTACACTAAAACAGTAAAATGCACGAACCTATATTCCGTCTTTATGGTAGTGCACCACTAATTCAAGGGGAAACCCCGTGGAAGACATCATACGAATTTAACAACCTAGAAAAACTTTTTCGGGGACAGTTTACTGACCATGTTGCTGAAGTGATGTGCTCAATTTGTGATGTGTATGTGGTAGAAATAATTGAAGTACTCATTCTGCAAAAATAAATTGAAGGTATTTCCGTAACTTTTTCACAATATACCTTTCCGCGATGCAAAATGGCATTTTGAATGATAAAAAAGAGGAACCACCACTCTATTATACAAGCCCTTCTAGCTCAAAATCCCAACGGTTTTGAAAACTTTGTGAGCTTGGTCGACTCGTGAACTTTCATTTGAGGGGTAGCTTGTGTCCGTTGAAAATTTCTTCAAGACCAGGCGCCACGAAACAGACCGAAATTAATGTAAGTCAATGGGCGGAGGAATGACTAGTGGTGCACTACCTTATGCCAGGCCACTGAGGTCAGCAAAAGGCGGTTACAGTTAGGTATTCCCTTCAGGATAAGAGTTTCTCTGGCAATTCCCTGCTTAGGGAAACCAAGGGGGGGAGGGGGTAATTCACCCGTGGAGGGGCTTTTATCCCAAACTGAGAAGCGGTGGGGATGGGGGAGGGGTTAATGGGTGGGACGCACCTTTCATCCCAAGGCTCCTACGCCTATAGTGAGGGGAAATATTATTTTTAAACAGATTCTGAGTTTTACAAAAAATCTGCAGTGTCTCTGATATATGAGGGTAAATGCCTGTGCAGAAATGTTTACAGATAAAAGTAATCATGATGCATTCAACCAGGGAGCTGCTACTCGGTCCAAGTAGCAGCTTCCTGGTTGGAGGGTGGTTAACAATCTTGCCGCATGTCACTACCGGGCATACCTCGTTTATCATGTAATATAGGTAACAATCATGCGTACAAGGTGTGTGGATCCAAACAAATGAGAAAATTCGGAATCCCATCCACAATTACATGTCCGTATAACAACTCCCTGATGAAACAAATCAGCGACAAATGTACTATTTTTCAGCAATCCCAGGACTACGGTCATTATCTCGTTTCTTTGTAGGCCTATCCCAATTAAAAGGCAGAGTCTACGGCAAGTTTGTCATTAAATTCTAAAATGAACTGAGATTTATCAATAACCGGAACAGCAGACCCTTCATCAATCTCATCAGGGAGCTGCCACTTGGATCAATTGGCAGTTCCCTAGTCTCATGAAGGCTCACTCTTGTCTCTGCACCCGAACGAACTCTACTTGCTCCGTCCACATATGACTAATAAGCAATGAAAAACAGAAAATGCCATATGCCTGCCAACATACAGGTTTGATTATGAATAACTGTTATGTCCTCTTTGTGTTCATGGGAGTACTGAGAGAGGTTGCAGCGGAGCTTCACAATCTAGTGTTTCAGGTTGGTGCGAGTGGAAGCTGCCTGTTGTAGGGGTCTTTTTGTCGGAGGGCTTACATTATTGTTTACTGCTTTCAGAACTACTTCCAACACGGGTATCTGGTTGCCAATTCGAGTTAAAGGTGAATACATCTTGACCTCAAGATCCTCGACATCACAGCCACAAAATTTGATACCTGACAAAACTTTTACAAAACTGGCACAGCAGGGAGTTGCTATTGTCAAATAGCAACTCCCTGATCACAGCTTGCAGTAGAGAACACCAAGATCTTTCGGAAGAGTTGTGTGGCTCAGGAAGCGAACTTCAATTCTGCGCAGCAGACAATTTGCTCGGACCAACCCTCAAGGTTTCCAAAATATCATAGGAACGAATAAGTAATATACCTTACAAGCCTCATAAGGAACAAACGTTACCGACAAAAGAGGTACGGTAGATTTTCGGTGCGAGTACCAAGTCTTTAGATCCGGTACCTGTTTTTGAAATTTTTTGATTACTGCAGGCGAGTGCAAGGTATATTATGAGCGTAAAAAATGCACTCAAAAAGGAGAACCTACTCGAGTAGTTTACTATACAATACCATATAAATTAACATATAACTTCTACTAAGTAAGTACAAACTGATAAAATGTAATCTAAAGCAGCATTGGACTCCTCAAAACCTAGGATTTTGTTAAACGAATACTCCGGCTACAAAATACCGGACTTAATTCATACACATACAATTGTGAATGTAGTCCCTAAACTTATTTTACCACTAGGGCTTTGTAGGGACGTATAAGATTGTAATAATCGCCGAGCGAAGCGACGGACGCGAATTTTCTTACTCCTTTTTGAAATTGAAGCTTCCAAATCCATTTATTTACCCAATTGTGTTGTACTAACTTAATACTTTTTCCTATTTTTTTTTATGTCGGGAGGATAATTATCTTTAAATCGTTTTCCATGTCAATAGTTAGTATCAAGGAATTCTTGACAGTTTATTGTAATCCGTAAAGTGCAGGTCATAGTATAAATTATTCAGGCCTAATACAGTGACCAAAATCTTAAAAGTTGTATTCACACATTATCTTCACTGAGTAGGAAAAGAAAACGATATTTATAAATAATAACCATGTAATGTCTTATAGAAATAAATTCTATTAAACAATTAAGTTTCATCACATGCCGAGCTTAGGCGAGGCAAAGAAATATTTGATATATTTCACTACATTTTGCTAGATGTTGCCATATATAAGAATTATTAGATGCCGAGCGTAGCGAGGCAAAGAAAAAATTGATATATTTTACTACAGTTTGCCATAAATCGCTAAATATAAGCTGTATCCGATGCCGAGCGCAGCGAGGCAAAGAAAAATTTGATATATTTCACAAAGTTTTGCTATATTTTTCGGAAATTTTTACCCTTTTTCGGAAATTTTATGTTTTGCTATGTTTCGGATATTTGAAAATTTCCGAGTCAGGGGGGCGACCGCCCCCTCTGCCCCTCTGGAGCTACGCCACTGCATGTAAGGCCTTACTTAAGTGCCTAATTGTGCTATTGTCATAGAGTTTCGTAAAGCGTTTAATTAATAATATGTTTTGGAATCCTCATTGTGTAGTGATTTTCTTCTGTTTTGGTATGGTGTTATGGAAGGGGATGTTGCCTAAGGGGAGGTATGACACCTCTACTCTTTGAGAACTTTTTTTGGTCTAAGTTTTGCTAGATCCAAAATGGTGCTATCTTTGGTAAAGTTTTGGACTGATTACACGATCTGAATATTAATTATTTACTGAATTTTCGACTGCTGCATGACACTCCTACATGGCAGTTGCGGGCTTATCGCTGTTACTCGTCACGAGGAGAGCCGCTGGCGCCGTAGCGTATAGGCTTTGCAATTAGATGTTTAGTCGAAATGTCTCCCAGATGCCCATGAAGGGAAGGAATGACACGTTTTACACCTTCAAGTTGCATCTACTTCTTTACTTAACGATTTCGTCCTTTACAAACAAATTAAGATTTCAAGAAGAGAAGTTAGATTTAAGGGAAAGAACATCAACCCCAATTTTAATTTGTGTACTCGGGTATGCTATTTCATAAATGGCTATTGAGAATCAGAAGACAACATGTTTCTCACTGGGTGTTGAAATTTACTCCTTGGTTTACCTTCGAAACATGTACTATTTATATTCTAACATATTAAAGAGTGCTGAGGGGAAATTGGCGGATATTTGTGAAATTTAGTTGTTGTTCAAAATAAGTTTGCTGCAACTGCTTGTACCCTTTAAAATTAAAAGTTTCTTTACTTACAAGCTCTTTGAGTCTAGATAATAAAAAAGGTAATCATAGCCGTTTTTATCTTTAACCAGCGTATATGCTGTTGTATTCAAGCGGTGTATCTTGTAGGAAGAACAGGATTTATTTCTCGCGAAAAGAAACCCACATAACAACGCGTCCACGGAGGGGGTCCGGGGACCTCCTCGGGAAAATTTTGGGGAAAAGGATCCCTTATTTGCAATTGATGTTTTTGGGCCTTCAAATCACAATTTGGACAGTGACATTTTCACCATTTCAGTATTTTTCCTAAAGGAGGAGGCCAGTTTCCCCCGTGTCCCCCGCAGTATGCTGTATGTTCAAGAAAATAAAAGCCTATCATTTATCATAAGGCGGCCCAAAATGCCCACAGCAGAAAAAGTGCGGGGGCTAAAGCCCCCCCTAGCCCCCGGCTTCGAGAAAACGCCAATTTTAGTCTAATAAAGTATTAATGTTTATCTCCCATCTAACCCTCTTAACGTAATGCACATCCGCATATCCCATATGCTATTTTTTCAACACTTCAAATAACTATTCATACATTTTATATTGAAATTAGGGACTCCAAATTCAGTAATATTTATGTCAGATTGGCGTCCCTCAATCGCGTTCCCGTACTTCCCCGTTCCCGATTGTTCGATGTAGAATGTCGGCCAGTAACGTTTTCCGCACATTTTTCAAGATACTTTTATAGCATTATTTTAAAGGGAAATATTGCTGGGTTATTCCTATATGAAAGCCAGAAACGGGTATCATCAACGTTACACACTGTGTATCATGTGTATCGGGCTGACTGGGTTATATATTAACGAATAACATTGATAAGAACATTACTGTATCACCCCCTTGTTATCTGTTCATTCTTCGAGTGATAGGCGAAAAGAAAGATTCCAGACCTAAAACTTGTGTCTATCCACGTCCAGTTACTCCTCTAAAATATTATTAATTTAACGGGCATAATTCGTTCTTATATTCCCTATCACAAATCAAATGTCCTGAAGGTAGCGTTGAACGGAGGTTGTGATCTCTGGCCTTGCGTTTTGGTAAAGATTGCGCACTGTCAAGTCCAAGACCTACAGGGCGAGGAACACACGAGTTCAGAATAACAACTTCTTGTTCAATATGAAACGCAGTTTTCTTTTGTTCTACTTTCAATATACTTGATTCCTTCATAGATTGTCAATCTGCAGAAACAACTAAAAAATAATTAAATTGGGAAGAAAGCTACTGGTATGATTTATCATGTAACTTTGGATTTTGTATACATGTGTGCATGTGTGCGTGTGTGCGTGTTAGTGGGCGTGTGTGTACGTGTGCTCTCGCGTTCTTGTGGATGGATTGCTTATACAGGAGTCCGGTCCGGGACACGACCCATGGTTACGGCTGTCGGAAAATTTTTTGCCTCCAAATCCCCAAACACGATCTACGCACTTGGTACAACGCAATGTAAGTTAGCTCCCGGATAGGGGGTCATCCTCCCGGACGGTTGAACTGTTTCTTTCCCCAATGATTACCTTGTTGGCAGACGAGATATGCTCGGGATAAATTGAATCGTGGTATAGGTTTAGTCTCTTCAAAAAATTCTTATGTGATGTAGGAGGATATTACCCAGCAAAGAATAATTTCGCAACGTTTAATTAAAATTTTTAATAGGATACCCAAAAGTTTGAGATAAAATTTCTCTTGGTGAAATTGTTAAGTAACAAGCCATAGCATGTAATGCTATTGCTAAAATTAACTTATTATTTTTACGAAGTTAAGTAAAGCCCGTGCCTACACTACATCATCAAAAACTTTCAACCTCTTTCATCATACACAAACCTTCCTTAGCCATTTTAAACAAACGAAACGAACTCATAAGCTCTTGCAGACATAAAAAGACATTTTCTATGTGTGTAATTATTCCAATAGGTACCGTATCTTTGTTCGCTCGGATTCGTCGTGTCCGTTTATAAAAATGAGCGCGACAATTCACGGTACGGTTCCAAAACGGGCACGTACAAACCAACATTCTACATCAGGTTTCTGAAGAGTGAGGACCCATGCACTAAACTGCCCTTACGAAACAGTGCTGTTAAGCTGTCTTGTAGTACCACCCTATAGTCATAACATATGTATATATATATATATATACATTAGGGTTGGTTACTTTTAACTAGTCCTCAATCAAGTAGAAATATATAACAGACGATGTGATTACAGAACATTTTTGCAATTCTTTTAGTTTTACGCAATCTGTATGGCAACCATCAGGCAAACGACTGTAAGAAACTTCTAGCACAGTTCAGCACTACTATTAAATAAAGCAAAACATATATAAATATATTATCACCGGGCGTCTTCAGTCTTTTTCAGTAAATGTGCTACAATAAACGATAACTAACAGAAGAGGTTCCGAGGCACTCGAGACATAATCCAAATATTCTTCTACTTCTAACACTCTGCAAGTAGCCAGGGAAGACCCATTCTAAGGTTTAATAATGGTAGTTGTGGAGATGACCTTAGAATGGTTCATCTTAGGGCCGGTTTCTGCCTCCAAATTTTAAAGCGCTGTGAAGCTATGAGAACCATATAAGGTCATCTCTTACTATTCCGGGCCGATCATAAACATAGCTCAGAGTTGGACAGTGTTCAACTTTCATAGCGTGATAGGAGGGCGACGGAGGCACAGTAGGTTAGGAAAATCTGTACGCTTTCATATTGGAGCACTTGACCGCTTTGAGTCATGCATATGCATGAAGCCTAAACTCTGATTGGCTTAAACCCTAACCCTGACCCTAATTATAACCCTGATTGGTCCTAACCATACGCGAGTCCGTCGTAGTGATAGGGCTATACTGACGTATGAATCTGCCTTTATCCTTATGCGTGACATGGTGCATCTGTGACTAAGTAACTGTATTTTCTAGAATTATTTTCTAAAAAAGTCAGTTTGAGCATCGAATTACTATGGTGACTCTCATGATTTCATCATTAGCTCAAGAGTATTTTTTAACATTTATACCTCCTTCTCGGCGACATTGTTCTTTAACACAACGTATGTCACCTTTACACTTGTTAAACCGGTGCTCAATTATGGATTTCAGTCTAATGTTGGGCAAAGAGAAGCTACTGCTGTCCATAGACCGCAAGCTTGTATTAATATGGAAGAACTAACTCGATTGATCAACCTCCCGTAAGGCCAAAAACCGATACTCCTAGTCACCGGTTTCTTTGGAAAAAAATATTCCGATACAACTCCGAGGTGGTTCCCTGGTAATTTGAACAATCAAAAGTGAGGTCTAGGATTGCCAAAGGCTGAGAAATTGAATACACAAATTTCACTGGTAGACCTCTCTCTCGCTACGCCACGTTTTGGTTACCTTCAGAGCATGAGGTGTGGAATATTTTGACGTACATACTCGTTGGTATTACGAGTGCAGCAAGTGTAGCTGCAGGAGTAATACACATCCACCAAGCAGGCAAACGTTTTGATTGCTTTGAGCACGCTTCGCGTCTACCCATTATGGCTAATAAATGAAAACTTTTTCTATAATACACATACATTGATGTTATATCTACTCCCCTAACGCTCATGTATCCCCTTGTAAGTAGCTGTTCGTCTGAATTCTGGTTCGAAATTATGATGATTTCTCTGAGTCGGGCCCGTAGCCAGCTTCACATTTTTAGGGGACAAGTGTTGTGATGAGGGCAAGTGGGATTGGGGGGTATAAAAGATTCCACCACATTAATTATTTTGCAGTTTCAATTTTCATCTGGAGGGCAGAAATATTTTTGGGGGCATTGCCCCGAAATGCTACGGGCCCACTCTGAGTTGCTTGATGTGTTCTTAGTGTTATATGGGTCAACAAATCTTCATGCGAGTGTCTCACATTAAATTAGGCTACTCACAGTTTCCTTACCCCCTAGACTCCACCAACGACGGCTCTGCGATGTTTATAGGACATGACTACCCCCTTCAGGGCGACAAAAAGCTAGAATCGTCTAATATTGCATCATAGTTACATTTTTATTTTCTCTTGTAGAGTTAGGGTGATGGTGTGTAGCCAGTTTTTTGCTCAGATAACGCCATTTTAACATATTTACGTGTGATAAATCTCATAACTCCTGAACCCCCCCACTTCACGGGTTATTTCAAATCCCCACTTCGGGGTTTATTTTGCCCCTCTGTAACTCCAACGTACAAAACAATTACGTTTACCATTTTACGCAACAGTATCCTCACTAATGGAACATGCACAAGGGCATCGACGACACAAACTATGATGAGAGGCGAAATAATTTTTCGGATAAGTTGAAAAAAAAAACAGGAATTATTCCATCAGGTGAACTAATAATATATTGACGTGTTTCCAGGTAATGCCTACCAGGCCTGTAGCCAGACTAGTTGACGAGATGAGGTTTAACGGCCCAGTTTCCAACCAATTGGTTCAAGTAGAGCCGGCCACGGCCTTTTTTCCAGTTGTGGCT